>JACMZG010000002.1:368025-502247 GCA_018340805.1 Microvelia longipes
ACGGGATTAAACGGGTTCAACCCTGAAACTGATTTTTCACGTTGAAAAATACCATGTGAACAGTTGGGGTTGAACCCCCTGTCACCAAACACCGTGAGTGAACGAAGAATGTGTATAAATTGTTAGGAAAAAATTATATTTTTTTTTTTACTTCATTCTATAATATTAATTCAAGTGTATATCCAAATAAACTAATCTTGATTTTATTAATAGTATAAACCTTGATAATCAGAACCCACTTAAAAACTTACAGGTGAGTAAACTTTTAGAGAAGCGCTGTTTTCACATACATTTCTAGAAACATTGAATTACCAGCCTCACTGGTAATTCTAGATCTGTATAATGAGACTTTACTGAGATAAACATAAGTAATGGAGTGAGTACAAAGTAATGAAGAGTGCATCCACCATGCTCGACCATTACATTCGTGGAAGGAGGTAGAGCAGATAAAAATTACCCCATCATACTGCCAAGAATCATTATCCCAAACGTGTTTTAACTGTCTCGTGCAATTTTTTTTATTGGTTACGTTGGTTAAAGTCATAGTCAGTTTTTTTGTTGAATTAAAAAAGAATTAAATGGGCGAAAACATGAGACACAAAAGCAAGAATACAAAATGAAAACATCCTGCAAATGCGGCAATGCACCTGTAGGGCACTGATTAGGTACTATATTATAGTACCTATATATTATAGATACTACATACTGATTAGTACTATATATTCCTCTATGCCATAGGGTACCATTAGTTGGTTTCTTTCATTCAACCAATCCATATAATAGACAGTTAAAAAAAGCCTACTTCATAGGGAGGTTTTAGTATTCCCGCCAAAAATAATTTTTTAACATCCAATCCTTTACTATAGTAGTATTTATATAAGCTGACTTCTATCAATAGAAAATATTTAATTTTTTTGAAATAAATATGAGATTATACAATTTAGTGATTGTGATAGTAATTCGGGAGAGGTGATAGATCACCAAGCAAGTATGCCATATTTTTGATCTTTGCTGACTCCCTTAGATAGAATATAGTGTTTTACCTTATAAGTGCCAAGTGCATTTTACGCCTGATCAACAGAAGAGCCGTGATTTTACTTTAAGTTTCTATAGCTTCAACTAGAAACAACACGTGATCCACTGTCAGACCAGACTTTCCTACTCTCCAAACCATAAGGCAGAAACATATATATATATATATATATATATATATATATATTATATATATATATATATATATATATATATATATATATATATATATATATATATATAATATATATATTATATTTATTATAGAATAAACTACTATTGAGGTTCCTTAAATTCTGCCTAAAACCAGGTTCATTTAGGGTTGGGGATCTTTTACGAGTACCTAACACCGCACAGGCTCTAACCACCGGATTAATGCCCCTTTAGAAGGACAGAACGTGAAAGGATTTCCATCCCTTGCATAAAAATTCAATAGGTCCTGACCGGGATCAAACCCAGACTGTCTGGGTGGCAGGGGCAGGTGCTAACTATTACACCACCAGGACCCTATAAAAGGCATACAAATTTGTGTTAAATATTGAACAAATTTAAATGAATCAACTTTTTGTCATAACCTCTATATTGTAACAGCATTGTTTGGAAAACGAAAGCCTCTCATAGCCCTTATCACCAGTCAGTACAGCCAACTTTTAGAATTTAGTACAGCTGTATCTATTAGTCAGCTACTATCTTTTAGTCATACTTCAATACTACTGGAAAATGTTGAAAACATAATTCATCCAGTAGTCTCCAGTTAGTCTAGTGAAAACTAATAGAAATGGTAATGCATTTAATAAAAAATATAATTTGTCAGTTTTATTGGTCTGGGGTGTTGCCAAACAACTGACTAAATAAAACGAAAATAAATAAAAATTTCGATGAGCTATTATTATTAGTTTTAAAAATCTAAAAGCAGAACATAATGATCCCCCAGTTTTACCAAAATAGGAGGTCCGCAGTGTTCTGCATTCCTGCGATGTGCCAAATTCTATTAATATAAACCACCTTCAAACAGCCCTGCTTTGACTAATCCCCTCCAATGAGTGACTAAACATAGAAATAGTATTAGTAAAAACCAACTAACTTATGCTTAAAATGATTCATTTAGATGGGGAGTATTGAGCAAAAAAATATTAGTATTCTAATGAATCAATTCGGAAATTTTCTTTAGGATAAATTATTTTTTCTTCATAAAAATATTAATAATGAATAATTGTAAAACTATGCATACTTTTCAACGGATTTATTCCATAATCTATCTTTAGGCAACCTAGTGATAAAGTCCATTGCTAAGATTATGCGTTAATCATTATTGGTCATTAGCTAATAACTGTCATTGGATTAGCTGGTTTTTCAAGCATAAGAAAAAAATAATTATAAAATACTATATTTTTTTTTTACTTCCAGCTTAGCTTAGTCAAGTAAATGTCTTTTGAAACAATTGAACAAAAGAAACACTTATTAACTAATTACGATAATTGAACCAACTAGTTTTCAGAAATATCAGCTGTGATATCTTCTGGTAATATCATAGCTGGAGATAATCAATAAATGAAGAAGTATTAAATTTTATAGTAATAAAGTAAAGGCACTTTCTCTTTATTACTTAACTTTATTACTTACTTTTACTTAACCCGAGGAAAAGTGATATTATTGAGGATTCAACTCTTAATATTAAGTTTTTTATGCGAAAATTTGTTACAAAAATAAGTTTAAATTCAAAACTTTGATCTAAACTTGTAGTACCTGCATAACTATATTAAAGTGTTATATTAATATAAATATCTTTAAACTGAAATTTAAGCTACATAAGTGAAGAAATTGAATTAATATTTAAGATATGTTTAATGTCTCCTGAAGCTGCATTTGTAGGACAAAGCAGCTTTGTCCAGTGCATTCAATACTTCCAATATTAAATATGCTCAATTAAATAATATTTAATATAAGTTTATAAAAAAATTTGACAGCAAAATAAAATACACCTTTTTTAATTGTAAATATTATATTTTATCCCTACCTACATTACAAAAATTATATATTTATTAGAAGTAACAATATTTTATACAATAACAAAAGTGCTAAGTCACTTATTAGTGTTACTTATAAATTAAAGTAACCATAAATTCTTATATCCAGATCTTCTAAAAAAAATGGTTAGAAAAACTAGAGTAAATAAGATTAACTATATATGCAAGCAAAACTGGTAATATAAATAACAAGTTATTGAAGCTATAGTAGTTTTATGACAAAACTATTTAGCTAATTTCAAAGAAATTTTGGTTGTGCTTCACTAAGAACAGCTGAAAAAAGAATATTTCAAAAACTTTTATCACAAAGACAAAGTTAGCACAGATGAATGTAGAAATATTTTTCTAGACTTAATTCACTATATTCATGCATGTAAATATAAATTGAAACTGGTCAGTTAAAAACTTATTAACTCTAATTAGTAATAGTTCTCATAGAGCCAATTCCAATATTACAAGAGCATTATTGTCGCAAAGTTTCAGAATCTGAATATTCTAACCTACACTAATTTTACAATTAAACCAGTTTTGCTTTAAATAACAAAATTTTGTTAAAATATTTCACATTAGTTTGCAGAATCCAACTAAATACTAAATTTACAATTACTTCCACAAATTAACTAGTTGTTCCCAAAAACACTTCCCCTAAACAATATTAAGTAATGAATGAAACAGTTAAAGTCAAATATTTTTTACTCAATCAAAAACATTAAATCTAGTATTACAGCAAGTGTGGATAAACAAACTAAATAGAGCAAGTTGATTTAATATTGCAGAATTCGAAATAGGAAAACTTAAACGTTTTAAGATAAACATTTTTAATATCTTTGGCCAACATGTTTCTTATTCCTATAGAAACAATTATTAAAAAGAAATTCTTAAACAAATACCTAGTGAAATAAAGAGACACCTAACTTTATTTAAGGATTTGCTTAAACTATACCCCTCCCCAAAAAATATAATAATGGTATTTTCCACAGCCCATTTATACTCTTAACTGTTTCATTTCACAATTACTCACAAAAAATAATAATATAAATGTGTTCTCAACTATAACCTATATTATATATAATATATATATATATAATATATAATATATATAATATATATATATATATATATAACATTAAATCTAAATAAATAAAACTTTCTTCTAAATTCATTCAAAAAGTTTTTGTTCATTTTCGAAACCTTGACTAGACTTCACAATTCCATAACACTACTTTGAAGTCAAAAAATCCATTAAAAAACTCAGCCCTTTAAATGCATTGAAATTTTGAACTAAAATATAATTTTCATAAGTCATGAAAACAAATTTTCTGTTGTATTAATAATTAAAATACCTGAAGGCCCAAAAAAAAGTAAAAAGATTTACCAACAAAAAATAAGAATGTAATAAATTTGTGCTAGATCAATAAATGTTCAAGATAAGCTCTTTGAGTATGCAAAACCTCAGACCAATATTCTTATTCTAATGCTTATTTTAAGGTACTTTATACATACTTTTAGGTTAAATAATGAACATAAACAGACAGAAAAAAAGACTTTAAAATTGTTGAATATATTAAAAACCCAAAATTTTGAGTATCAAACAAGTTAAAAAGAAAATCAAATCTTGACATCAATTTAGCAGTACTACAACTAGAAACACTAACTTTAACAAAACAAATTGGCAGTCAACAGATAAATTATACAAGTTTTGAGAAGAACCATCCAAACATATGTTAACAGTATATTTTAAAGTTGTAGATGTGAAAATTTAATCAAGAGAATTTATTTAAATTATCATCTAACTAAAATTGTGTTGAATGAAACAGTATTGAATGAAAAACATTACAATAAAAATATAAAGTTCTCAATTGAAAGACAACTTGTAATTGTTATTAACCTAAAGTATATGAAATTTTCAATGTCTAAAACAGTACCTACTTATAACTTAAATTTAAATCCTAAAAAATAAAAACCAAAAAGGAAATTTTTATCAATAGCAACCAAAAAAGATAATTGCTTTATTAAAACAAAAATGTTTAAATGAAGATCTATCCAAATTTAGCCTTTTTAGGAAAACTATAATAAAGAAAACAAAAAAAAAACATTTTAAGAAAGTATATAATAAAATAACAAAATTAAACAATGACAGATCTTTTTTTGTAAATAACATTAAAATTAAGACATAATAGGCAGTAATAATAGTAAAAAAATCTTGGGGTTTGATCAAAGCTTATTTCATTTTTGAAAAATTGATACAGAACTATAAATTAAAAATATTATGCTTAAAAGATTTAAATAATTAGATTTTAATTTTTGATTATTATATTTTAGTACTAATAAGTGAATCATTTGTGATTCCTTTATTTATAAAACAAACTAAATATAATATTATATATTTAAACAATTTTTTTTATAAAAATGTACATAAATTGGTAATTTAAAATTAATCTAAATATTACATAAATAATAGTAAATTATTCGATAAAGATATTTATTTACAAATTCAATTCAAAAGAACTATTTTTTTAATTCATTTGCTTTTTTAAAAAGTGTTGTCTTTTAATTGTTTGATTTTCAATGATATTACTTTTATAATCAAAATTATAGAAAGAAAAAACAAGCCAATTTGATGATCAAAATACACTTGGTATGTCAGTTATGTTACAATGGTAATTATTTTAAATTAGATATGATGTTAAATGTAATGACAAAAATGAATCATGCTAACAAGATTTCAGTTCTTTTAAGCATTTAAATAAGATTAAATAAAAACCAACATATAAGCACTGAGAATCATGACATAAACTTATGTGTTGTAAGATGGAGGGATGATATGTCTTTATGATCTTTATGAAAACTGCTTGATTGTAACATATTTTAAACAGCGACTCCTAGTTGAAAGTTTCGTATGTCAATGGATTTATCAGACATCTGGAAAAAATGAAACAAACTAAATAAGCAACAAGTAATAGATAATTTTATAGAATATTTGACAAGTAAATGGTATCATATTTGAACATTGTAATGAATAAAAGGCAGAGATTATTAAAATATTAAAAACAAGACTATCCTATGCATTTTCCTTTTAAAATGTAAATCTACAACTTTTATCTTGCTTTCATCAAAAGCAAGATCATCTACAATCAAACGCAATTAACTTTTAAGTTAAGTGCAATCAAAAGAAAAAAAGTAGATCTGGTTGTCTTAAGTTTGGTTTAAGTTCCTGCTAATAATGAAGGGAATTTTAGTTCCAAGAGATTATTCTAGAAATATTATTTTTTTTATTAATAATAAAATTTAAAAAGTCAAAATTTTCAGAACATCACCAACACTAAACAGGAACATGCTCAACCACAACCAACATCCTACCCAACATGGTGGTTAACAAACCATGTTGATAACATTTTTGTCCTTAAAACACAGATAACAATTAAAACACAAATTTAAATCACCTGAATATCTTCATCCTCAGAATCAGAATAAAAATGAGCATCCAAATGACCATCATCATCATCTTCACTGTCATCAAGATAACTAGATCCCAACTCCATCAGACAAGTGGTGACATTACTTGGTACTCCATATTCTCTGGCTAAGGAATATGGACTCTGGCCAGCATATGTTAATGGACAAGGATCTGCACCAAGATCTTTGATAAGAGTTTTAACTAAACTTATATCTCCTCTCATACTAGCCATATGTACAACAGTTAATCCTCCTTTTAATTCCTAAAATCAAACAAAAGCAACATTAAATATATCATTTTACTTATACATATTTTTATATTTTCAGGTTTAAGAAGTTTCCTAAGATTTTAAACAGCTTTGTGGCAGGTAGTTATATTTATTTTCCTTTTTATTTATTATATTTATTAATACCTAATATTAGTTATAATATTAGGTATTAATATTTCATTACACTGAATTTGAAAATTCAGTTTTCTAGTAACTGACTAAATTAAATTGTTGGAATTAACTCTAATAATTTAGATTGAATATAATTTATGGTGGTTCATGGTCACATTTTAATAGAAGATAACTATATTTATTTTCCAGTGTATTATAAAAGCATGTCTAAAACAGTAGTTTTAGACAAAATTTTAAGGATTTCCCTAGATAGGACCCAGACAAAACTCAAGGAGACTGGGGATTGGCTAAAACTACTTAGAAAAGGGTATTTCTATAGAGGTGGTTTATTGTTAAATCCCTTTAACTTAGCAGACAAGAAAGTGGGAAAACCACAATAAACCCTAAAATCCTAAAAGGGCTTCAACCTTAGAGGACCTTAATACTTGAAGACTTGAAACTGTTTAAGTATAAAAATAAAAAGTATACAAACTTACAAGCTTAACATTTTAAAAACAATAAACTTTGGAAAAATATTTGAATAATTGTTTGTATTTAATTAATAATGAAAAAACCCAGCGAGGTTTGAACTGTATTTCTATTAGAAAGAACCTTCAAAATAATTTAATCATAAATAATTGTAAGTTTTAAGGAAAACATTTTTATTAATATTAAAACTCTAGGATTAGTCAGTCACAAACATTAAGAGAAAATGTTTAAAATTCGAGAACATATCAGTTGATAACTAAACTATAATAGATCATTTTACTATTTGAGCATTTAAGCAAAATATAAAAGTCAATATAAACTTAATCAATAATACTTTAAAAACATCAATTTCTATTGAAAATTTGGTAAAATGCACTTCAATAAGGAAATGCAATCAAAGCATAAATGTGTCTAATTTAATAAAAAAACAAATAGCTCATTTGAAATACCTACCCCAGCATTGATGTTAGCGCCAAACCAGACTAAATTTTTAAGAATAGTGATGTGATTGCCCATTAATGCCAAATGAACACATGATAAACCTGCAACAAAAATTGGAACAAATATGTTAGGAGAGGTAGAAACGAGTTCTGAGTATAAAGGGTTAATTGTGGATTTTTTTAAATAAAAATTATTTCTTAATTTTTTATTTTGAGAGCAATTTAAGTTCCTATCAAAATACTGAGTAATTAACAATTCAAATTAATAGAAAAGCCAATCAGCAAAAATTAAATTTAAAAATACTTGTGGCCTCACTGAAATGTATAGTAAGGTCAGTTATATAACCAGAAATTTTATATGATAAAAATATTATTATGTTACAAGTTTTACTCGTTAACTAAAAATAATTTCCCCTTAAGAAAACCCAAATTACCAATGTAAGGTTACATGGGACTTTCCTAACTTATTAAACTAAATGTATACAACATTAAGCAAAATTGGTTTGCTACTTTGCTTATACTTAAGATTACGTTGCTGTATACTTTTAAGAGAAAAAGAAAAGCATATTTCCTACAAGAATTCACTGAAAACCATTGGAATCAATCAGCATTTGACCAAAAAATGACTACAGTTATGATAAACAATTAGCCCTACAACAAGTATTTAAGTAGTTTTCTTATTGAGCTGCCGATATAGCCCCATATTTAACTCGCCCTAAATTACGTGAGTAGTTAACTGTACATCTTCATACGTCTATAACGTCAATCTAGATACTTATACTTCATGATTTTTCAAAAAGGGTAGGGCATTAATATTTTACAGTACACATGTATGTCCTTTGAAAAAAAACTTTTAACATTTGGATAATATAAGCTTATAAGAACTAATATCACAAGTTAACATTGTTTCAGGATACTGAAACAATAACGTAGAAGTAAAGCAAAATTAATACGCAGCATGGAAAACTTCAGGTGACGTCTGTATGTAAAGTTCCCCAGGTAAGCTACATTTAAAGAGACAACAATATTGCGAGAGTAAAACGAATTTGCGCAGTTGATTTTTAAAATCCTATACATCTATCTTTAATATTACATGATATATAATCAATGTTTATCGCCATATTGTAATAATAAATAACATCAGACGGTAAAATTACGTATCTTTCATTATAGTAAAACGTTAATGTCAAGATTCTAATAAGAGGGGGAGTTATACAGTAATAAAGTGGGGGCGATGTGCTCATTACAGCACGCCAAGCCGCCCCGTAATCCCACATTATTATCCTCGCGGCCGCATTAACTTACTTAGCGGGGAATTCCATCAAAGGAAAATGGCCGTATTAACAAAACCTAAGGTCAAAACATAAAGTTCCCATTAAAATGTTGCTAACAATAAATTGGGGTCACATCAATAAAAATATTAATAAATAGTAAAATAGAAATAAATAGGACATTATATAACTTCATTAAATTCCAGAGACTAAAAAAAACTTCGATAAAATTTCTTAATAGAGCATCTAACACAAATTTTAGCATACATTGTCTAACTAAAGGTAAAAAATCAACGTTTCGGGAGTAAATCGATTTTTAAAGCCATTTTCCGGTTCCAATTAAAAACGGAACAAATAACCCCTTATATATTTTCCTGCACTTTCGATGTCATTCCACAGTAATTCTTATACTAATGAAACGAATTAACTTCTCGTGATAAAATCACTCAGCGTTATTTTACTGAATAAAAAATAATAACTTCCAGTCACACATCACACACACCAGCTGTTACCGCAACTTTTTACTGATGTGTCGGAGAATAACATTCTATTAGTAAAAATTTAAGGATTAGTAAATTTATGTTATGATTAACATTATTACTAGCGAATACAGAATAAAGTATCTTCTTTTTGTGAATCAGGTAGAACAGGGTCAGATACGATACATTATTTGGATACACTGTGTGAACACAGATTGAGATAGTGTAATTGTTTCGAGGTCGATTCCCCAAAATGATAAAAAGAATGTTGATAATTAAAAACACTTCATACAATCGAAAGATCGCAAGATTGAGTTACACGGACGTAATAAGAAATACATGTAGAAATATTTCAAAATTTGTACAAATGAAACTCAAAAAACAAAGTATTTTAAAAATGTAATGGAAAGTTTCTTTTTAGTTGTTTTTGTTCAAGAAAAAGAGACGGTTGGATTTTTAGAGGTTACATGATGGGGTCGAGTACAGGAAGGTGGGAATTCCCGTAATCAAACCGCCCAGAGATATAACCATCTGGAATCCACCAGTTCACATAACACCTGGAATAGTTTAACTAAAGTAACCAAAACTCCAATTGTTATATGAACTGTATTTCCTGTAAACTCTTAAGAAATCCGTCCTACATTAACCAGTAAAGTATTTTTACTGAGAACATATTAGGTTATTTCGATATAAACTGGCAATAAGTAATGCAAAATACCCCAGTCAACATTTTTAACTAATTATTTTTAAGACCAATTTTAAGATAATTTTTTATCAGTTAACAGTCCGTCAGAAATCAATTCCTGTTTCACCAAAGGAAACGGTCCTTAGTCTTTATCATATTAATAAATGAAAAAGTTATTTCATTGAAATTGATCAATTTGGACTAAAACGAGCTTCAGTTATTTCTTCAGAAACATTTCGTGAACTTTCGAAGACAATATAAGGTTTTTCTAACACCCTCAGCTTGTGGTCATATTCAAGAGACGGAGGGTCGGAGGATTAAAAAATAATGTATACGAAAACCAAATTGCGTAAACGTTTTGATTTTCCTTAATTGTAGAGTGGTCATGAATTTCTGATTTTATTACTTTAATAACTTATGTCAGTTTAATAGACATGTCAGTTTTTTTCTGTGGTTCTGACAAAAGAGTTAGGTCGATAAAACCATGAATTGAATTCTTATTTCCTTGAATACCATACTTTAATAAATGATGATAACCAATGTCAATGTTGGTATCATTAATGACGTCTAAGTAACATAAAATTGATCTTAAAGTTAAAACAATTCAGCTGATTTAAGAGCTAATCTCAATGAAATATTAAAATTACTACTTTAAAAACAATTTGTAAGAGGAAGTTTTGATTTCATTGACGTCATAACAATACAAATTAACAACTTATAAGTATGAATGGAACAGATAATACACTGAGATGTATTTTTTTTAATTTAGCTTAATAAGTTCAAATACCTTAACTGCAAAAGAATATTAGTAATTAATAAACGGTTAACTTTATTTCATATCGTGAGCTAAGCTACAAAGCATACATTTATTTAGATACATTTAAACAGCTGTATCGCAATACTTGCAATTTACTTAAAAGTCCTGAATACGTCAAGGAAAAACCTAAAGATGCTGTTCGTTTACCTAATATAGCAATTTTCTTGCTCTGTTTTGACAAATAAAAATAGTAGATAGAACCTGATGGGTTTATCCTTTGAGCCAATATTCATTTTATTACATAATTTTTCAGAAACGGATAGAAAACTTATTTTTTTTTGCTGGCTGTAATAATTTCCAAGACGTAAAATTTTAATAAATAGCAACAGCTAATAGACAAAGATAACACATCCTCGTTTGATTAAACTCACCAAAATACTAATCTAATAACAAAAAATAGCAAGACAGTGGGAAAGAAAATTTGTTTAACCATATACGTGCATTTTCGAACTAACATTCGTTCAACCCAAGAATTTGTTAAAGATGCCAAAAACATTTATTTTAAACATCCGCTTCCTTAAACGTGTCATAGTTTCTGTTATAAATCATCGAACTTATTCAAAGAAATTCATTATTGAATGACGAACATGGCGTAAAACAGAGCTACAGTGTATTCCTTGAAGGAGGTTCTTCAGATACGTTGTAAAGTTATGAAAACAGTTTTATAGCATCATACCGGGTTTCCCCTGATACGCAGAGGATTGTTACATTAAGACTACATTTTTTATTGATAATAATTATTAATAACAATAACTTTATGTAAGATTTCATCAGGCTTTGTGCTAGTTATTTGAATGCAAATTAATGCATTTATTTACTCTTATGCAAACGATGAAGAGACAATTTAAGCTTTCGTTGTTTATTGAGAGGAAAAAGCAAAGTTTATACAGTAGAATACGAGAAAAATATAAAGATGTTGACATGGATGTTAAGTAATTAACATAATGAAATAATGAGATGTAAAAGTTTCACAAGCGATTTGTCAGTCGTCAATAAACCTCTTACATTTACCCATAGGTACTAACAAGACACGCTAAAATACATACAACGTAACGTACGTATAAAGATTCAGATGTTTTTTACAAATCTTTTAAAGCCTTAAGATGCACGTTTTATAAATAAATTATTACGATACATATAAGAACAATATTTATAAGATATTACGATATCGAAATCAACTTCTTATTCCGAACAAAGTTCGCGATAGCGATTCGCAACCGCAATGTCTCTAGTTCTCAGAGGTCTTATAATTTTTCTTGTAGTAGTGAAATATTTTAATTTTGACATGGAGTTGGCGATTTCAAAAAAATAAGTGATCCCTCTTAAAGTCATTTGTTATAGGAAATAACATAAAATATGTCGATACCGGAAAATATTATGAACATTTGTCTGTTCCAAAAAAATAAATCAATTTAGACGTTTAAAGTTATAGATAACAACTTAAAATTAAAAAAACCCAGGAAATTTGATAATTTAAGTAATAAATTTAATTTCCTAATTTCTAGAAATAAGCTATTTACATTTTCGAAACCTAAATTAATTTATCCTCATTAAACAAACGCTTAAAAAAAGTAGATAAAACTTATCAACTTCATATAAACAAAGTGGGAGAACTTGAAATTATCTTATAAATACGGGAAAGTTGTTTTCTTGAGGGCGGGCGAACACATGGGTTTTCCAAACAATTAATTACTTCTAAAAATTATCTTATCACACTTTTCTAAACCCCATTAAGCATTTAATGGGTAATTAAAAAAGAATTTACAGAACATAAATAGGATTATACCACCTAAGGTCTATTCCTATAAAATCTTTTAATATCGAGAATATTTATAAAATTTACGGGACCTCTTATGACAATATTAAATTAGCAGCCCAGGCCTTGTGGCATTAATCTTATTTAAAGCAATCCAGGAACAAAATTAAACCTTTCTGATGCTAATATAATTAATAATTATTTATTTATTTAAAAAAAAAAAATATTTTAACAGGTCATTATCAATCAACAATACTTTTTTCTCAAAAGGTATTTGAGAATTCTGATAGTACAGTACAGTACCACATATTGTAAAAGTATTCCGCTACTTCTTGGTTTACAAAACCAAAACATTCAATTTTTTTTACAAATAACTTGTAACCAATTTCTATTTAAATAACTCGTCCAAATTATTGCAACTTAAAATTCATAATTGAAAAAAAGTTTTCTGGTTTTTGAAATAACAATTTACAAATGTAAATTACAGTCAGATTTAATTCAAAAAATGAATATTTACACAAAACATATAATACGAATATTAACATTTTTTAATCAATTTTAAGATTATAGTGATAACATTAAATAAAAATAATGACATCATGTTAACATTTCTCGAGCACGAGTGACGAACGCGTAACGTATTTTATTGCAACATTGTTTTTAATACAAAATTACGACACTACATAAGTATTACGATGATATTATCCGGTTTGTAAAAACCAGACCTTCATAATTACAAATATTTGTTTACTTAGCAACGCGTAAAAAACGATCAAGACAATTTTTGAGATACTCGAAACTGGCGCCTCATTAGGCGCCATATTAACGAGAAAATTAGTGAATCAAAACATTCGAAGAAATCAAATTAACCAAAATCAAGAAGATAATAGAATAATGCTCTTAATCTTTTAGAACTTAATTCTATAACAATAAGTAAAAATTATAATTTGTAATTTAATTAAAAAATAAAATTTATATTTAATTTTTAATTTAATTTGTAATTTTTATTTGTAATTCTTTTATGTTGGTTATTAAGAATTTCCTAGCAAATATTTTGCTTTTGATCATATTAATTTTTATTCAAAACGAATTTCGTAGTGATTATTAATTTTCAAGTAAATATTCTACACATGCGATAATTATTAATTTTAAATCAAAACGAATTTTTAAGGAGACGATTAATTCACAAGCAAATATTTTGCACATGTGATCATTATTATTACTTTTAATTCAAAATGAATTTTGTAAACTGATTATTAATTTAGAAGCTAATATTTCCTACATTATATTATTATTACATTTGAATCAAAACGAATTTATTTAGTTTCTATTTACGTAATTTGAGCCTGGTATTTTCTTAATATAGCTGATGTTAATAATGGTATATATTAAACGAAATAGCTTTTTCACAATTTTAGTTTAAAACTAATGATTTATTAGTTTAATAATTAATAAATAAATCAACAAAAAATAATCAATATACGATAATTTTTAAAATGAATTCATCGACAAATGATTTTCCATATTAGGAAAGTTAATTTGAGGTTTCAAAAGAGTAGTAAAAGTCATTGATTACGCTAAATTTTTGGCTCTATTTAAAGGGGAATCCCCAACATACCAAAACAATAATAGATCAACCAAAGCTACCAAAATAAACAGCCTTAGAGAGGGGTAAGCTAGAAGAGTAGGACGGCATCTAAATATACACGGATATAAATTTAACTCAACATTATTAAAATGGGGAAAAAGAAGTTATTTCGTTCAACAAGTAAAGGGGAAAATAGCCATATTTGGTCAAGACTAGCTGCCAGGAAATTATTTTAGTATTACACAGCCAAATTTCCCCAAATACTGTTTATTTTAAAACGTACAAAAAACGCATCTTAATGAAGTGATAAACGGTAAATAAAATACACGGTAAATTCTGAGTTACATCGCAAGAAAAATAGAACTAATAAGCAAATTTAATCAATAAATCGTAAAACTTATTTATAGACAATAAATTGATAAACCACCGGAATTAGCAGGAATACCTCAGTAATAGCACCATGGGCGTAGCCAGGGTTGCATTTAGGGGGGCCCATTATATATATATATATATATATATATATATATATATATATATATATATTATATATATATATATATATATATATACATATATATATATATAAATGTGTGTGTGTGTGTGGGTGTATATACATAGATACGTATGTTTTCGTCATTAGGGACCTCTGAAACGGATTTGTGTCGTGGTCCGATGTTCGACTTCCGCCATGACACCTATCCCATTAGCGAATTTTATTCCCAAAGTAAATTCGCTAAAAAACAAAGCTCTTAGAGGACGAATCAAAACTATTTTTTTAAATAGTATAAAAAAAAGAAAATTCACTAAAACAAAATACAAATTATTATTGAACTGAACTGAACTAATATGTTTTTTTTTTTACTAATAATAAAACCACAAAGTTAATATGTCGAACTAAAAAAACAATTTAATTTTTAAGACAAAAACACCTTTAAGCTCCAAATTATAAATACAAATTATAAAATTAATTTTTTTTTTTATTTAAATTTTATTAAATTAATTTATAAAAAAAAAGTTTTTCCTTGCCTGAGCCATAGTTTTATATAGTTTTTGCAACAACTCTGCTCGGCTAGGGGGGGCCCGGGCCCCCCCCTGACCCCCCCTGGCTACGCCCATGAATAGCACACCTCAATAATAGTACGTGAAACGGTATTATTTCTATATCAATTTAACAAATATAAAAAGGACTGAATAATATAGCATCCGGTTTGAGCGGTCAGTAATAATTTGACTTTGTATCAACAGGTCTATGGTTAGAAATGACCAAGTGCAAGCACGATTAAGTTATAATGGATATGGAAATATTTAACATATTAGATCATTATTATTGCTAACCACCAACCCTACTTGACTTAATTCATGAGAATGGCGATAAGCAAAGTTCTGAATGTCCGATTTACGTTTATTAGCAATTACTATTTGTGTTCACGTTTACAATTACTTCATAACTTATACGCTAATAATTTACATATGAGATCATTAGTACTGTTAAAAGGAATATAACTCGTTTGTTTATTTCAATATAAAATTTCAAATATAAATTATTTGAAATTTGATTTTTCCACAGAACAACTTAATTTCGCTATTTTCGTCTTTCACTATACAATTCGATTTATTCAATTTTGCTATTTTCCTCTTTCACTATACAACTCGATGAACTCAATTTTGCTATTTTTCCTCTTTCACTATACAACTCGATTAACTCAATTTTGCATTTTTATTTCTTGATTTAGTTCCGCTAACAAATACTTGGACTTAACAAATTTAGCATTTTCATAGTCAGTTTAAAAAAAAATTACAATTTAAAAAAAGTTTAGGGAACAGCCAAAGCAAAAGAGTAAAATAAAAAAAAATTCATAAAATTGGTATACTTTATCTAAATTTGTTTTTTTAAATTTTGATTTACGCTTTGAATTAAAGATGAAAGAGATTATTTATTATTAGCTTTTTAGAGGACATCTTAAGTAAAGATAGCTAACTTTTCCTATGTATTTCGCTTAAAAAACAGTTATCTAACTTATTGGTTCAGACCAGTTTTTAAAAAATATAAAAATACAATAGGGGTGATATATAGGAGTCTTGGGATTCCCCCAGGAGGTCACCTCGACTCCCATGCGTATTTCTGATAGTAACTATCGTTCGTTAAACAATAAATTGTAAAAACTCATCAATTGTAATAAATCACAATCAAATCAAAATAAGTCTAGTAGCATATTATCAGTAACAATAAAAATATATTTGACCTTTTAAACTGGTTGTGTTGAATTAATTACATAATAGTAACATTTGTTCACCTTTTTACGACGTTTTAGTATTTTTAAAACAAATATTGCTCTTAGTAGTATGGAACGCGGAAGATACAAATTATTTGAGGAGAATATTAAAATTTAAATTAAAAAAAAATTATAAACAAAAAAGCAAGAGGCCTTTTTGACGCAATATAAATATTATATATATATATATATATATATATATACGCTTCGTAATATGAGACATGTATAATGTTAAAAAATAATCATTAAAAGAGTTTGATAGTTGTTCCTATACAAATGTCTTAATAAATATCTCGTACTTACTCAAACACACACACACACACACACACACACACATATATATATTATATATATTATATATATTATATATATATATATATATATATTATGTGTTGTGTGTGTGTGTGTGTGTATGTGTGTGAAGGCTTATTTTTCCTTTTAAAAATTAAAAAAAAAACAATAATATATATATACAATTAACTGCATTACAATAAATAAAATAATAAAATAATACTATACAATGATAAGAAATGAATATAAGGATAGACATGTTTATAACCTAAAGATGAGAAAGATGCAGTAGTGTTAGAGTTACCCAGGGGAAGGGGCGAGAGTTAGCAACAGTTTTTTTTTAAATTAGGAAGGTCTGCTACTCTCCTTCCTTTTTAAATAAGTTATTTGTCAATTATTGACACTAATTAACAAAAGATTAATGATTGAGGAGGCAAAGAGTAATAGCTAATTCATTAATTACTCATTAATTAAATGTAAAGTACAGTATAGTTGATATGAATAAAGTACAGCATAGTAGACGAAGCTTGTAATAGTTTTTTTTTTAAATTTACTTTTAGGCCCGTATTCAACGACATCTTCTTAACATTTTCCTAACATTCTCCTTAAGGAACAAGGAGGATGTATTTGAATACGGGCCTTAGTGTATAGATATTTTAAAAAAGATAAAAGTTAACCTAGATAAAATAAAAATATTAATTTTAAATAAATAGGTGATAAGGGCACTTATAAGAGACTAGTTCTCTTTAATAGGTAACTATATTTTGCTACATCCTCGTAGCATATTCATGTTAATCTAAAAAATAAGAAAACAAAGAATGAATATGCTACGAGGATGTAGCGAAATATAGTTACCTATTAAAGAAAACTAGTCTCTTATAAGTGCCCTTATTACCTATTTATACAATAATGGAGACCACCACTAATCATAATTAGGTTAATTTTAATTAAGTTGGCTATCACCACTGAAACAGTCTTCACATTTTTTTTTGAAAAAACAAATGCATTAACACTGAAAATACCTAATGTGCACAAGGAAAGTAAAACTACTTAAAATTATATTAATTATATTTGTGAAAGACTTATTAAGTAGTGATACATATTTCAATATACTTCATAGTGATTAATTTTTTAATGAATTTTTAAAATAAAGTTTTCAGGGCTTTAATTGGAGGCAAGGTAATTTTGTGTTTTATATTTTTTTTTAAATTTTACAAACACAAGGGTAAAACACAAAAAATCTAGAAAAAAACTAATATATTTGCTTAAAACATATTAGCAACATTTAAAATATTATATTAGCATTATTAAAAAATAATGTTTGTTTAAATTCAAATCTTATCAGTAAAAATAAATGATAAAATGCTCTCATTTTAATGTTCATAAAAATAATACAACAAAAAATAACTAACAAAAGATAAAATTATTAAAAAAGATCATCAGATTATAAAATTTATCTTTAGGAGCAAAATAAAGAGGAATAATTTCTTTAAAATTAAAAGATAAACCTCTGTGTTATTAAAGCAGTGTTGTGCAAAAATATTAGTATAATAGCCAAGAAAATAAATAACAATAAAAGATAAATGCAAGTCTTACCTTCATAGTTGTACATATTAATCTCAGGGAGAACAGCATGTCGTGGATAAGCAGATGGTTTATACTTAAGATTTAAACTTTCAACTCTGTCTTCAGGTGGCGATTGTGTTAGTTCTCTTACTAGATCTAAATCTCCAGCTGCTGTAGCTAAGTGTAACGGAGTGTTACCATGGTGGTCTACAGAATCAGTAGATGCACCTGCAGCTACTAGGAGTTTTACCATTTTAGTCTGTGATGTTAATACAGCTAGGTGAAGAGCAGTCTGTAAAAGATAAAAAATAAAATATACATAAGCAATAATATATCTTATTAAAAATTATATGTAGAGAGGTAGACTTTCTGTATAGAAGAGATTGTCCTTTTAAGAGTTCTTAGATCTTTAAATACTCTTATAGAAGGCACAGGTCCCAATCCTACTACCAGTGCCGGCTCTCATAACTGTCGCATTTTCTACATTAGATAATAAATCATATTTAAGTCCAAGGTTGGCTATACCTTACTATTTCTTTAGCATAGAGACTTGTCAATTATACATACATTAAAATTAATTTATTTTAAAATTATATGTTTTTATTGTAAGTATGCATAAAATCTGTTTTAATAAAATAAAGAGTAACACATGGAAACAAATTTTTAAAGAGGCATTTTTTAAGACGATTGTACCATTTATCTTGAATTGTAAGCAAACACAAAAAATTGTTTTACTTTTTTTAACTATTTTAACAACACACACTCCCTGATATTCAATTTTTACACAGAGAAATAGTAAATGATTTTAATATTAGTTGAATATTTATAGAGTCTAGTGTCATTAGCATACTAAGGTCAAAAATTGTCAACAAGATATGTACTAACCTGTCGCATATCATTCCTAATATTTAAATATTTAGGTTCTGGTATCATACGAACTAATGTAACTAAATCACTATATCTATTACTAATAACAGCTATGTGTAATGATCTGCAACAAAAATTAAAAACAAAACATTAAAATTCATCCACTCATAATAAAATTAATACAACATAATTATCGACAGTATTAAAATATCACCACTTAAAACTTTTGATTTTTGTAGGGGGGGGGGGGGGTTACTTTAGAGATGTCTATACTGAATTCATGAAAATGGTGATAGGTATTTAAAAAACTGGTTTACGTTAATATATTTAGCAAAAATTGGCAGAGTAAAAAACCTGCCTCTCTGCTTTTTGATATATTTGACCTTGACTTAAAATATGAATAACTTATTCACACTGTTAATATTACTTACACATACACAAATAGTATTAACATATTATCACATTATGGTTCACACATGACAAGAAAAAAAATAAAGAGCATGTGGTTTACAAAGAAAGCTTCTATAAGCATCGAGGACCTGTAAACTTAAAACTTATGATTAAGTGAAGAGACAGGGAAGCGGTGAAATAGGTCTATTGATATTCCTCCTTAAAATTGAAATTAAATGACTAAACAAGAAATTTACACATCATTTAATATTAGCAAAAAAAATATAGTGCCATCTGTCCAGTTTGTTTTTAATTCATTTGACAGAAGTCACTAAGTTAATTCTACACCCAAGAGATATTTTGAAAATAATACATAACACTTAGAATCCAATAATTGCTAACACTAAAAAGGTTGTATTTACCGCAAGTAGAATAAGCAATTGAAGAATCAGCCACCATCGATACTTGCTATTGGATATTCATATCCAACAGCAAGTATCGATGGTAGCTGATTCTTCAATTGCTAACATAATTATGCAATGTAATAAAATGTATGTTGTATTAATGTTATAGCAGCACCCTTATAAAAGTATTTGGGATAACATTAATAGTCAATACCTAAACCACCAATTATGGTCCATACCATATTCAATCTTTAACACATTACATTGTTAGACATAGGCTAATAAGACATCATCAAGGGTTCTAAAATAGGTATTTATTAACTAGGGTCCCAACATATAGATGGGACCCAAGTAAATAAGTACCGTTTATATTATAGACCATAAAAAGGTGTCTTACAAAGGAACACAAAATGTGTTGAAATATATGGCATTTTATACCAAACTTGTAGAATAAAAGTCGTTCCTTTGTAAAGCACCTTAAAATAATTTCTATAGAAATCTAACGCCTTGAAAATTAGGAATTCTCTAGTAAAAAATAGTCATTAAAGAATAGAATGACGGGGAAGTCCAAATGATAAAGGCTCGAATCAACAGTAAATAACCTTCATCTAATTCATTAACTAGAACTCTACATTGAACAAATATCCCCATCATTAAATTGGTTTGGCTAAGATGTGTCATGGCTGTGTAAATTAATTTAAGGGAGAAGTTGAATTGACCCAAACACAAGACAAACCCAATGATTTGTTAGGTGATAACTCTATCTAATCCAAAGGCAGAAAATCTACATGCTAAAAGGAATAATAGGCTTTAAATACTCAAATTAATTTATCTCTATAAATGCTGAATTTAAAAGTGAAAAAAAATCATTATGATACTCGCATAAAAAGATATAGAGAATAGTTGTTATGATAGGATTAACAAGAGTAAGTCTAAATTCTATGATTTAAACAAGTAATATTCAAGCAGTAATCAACACAATGAATCTCAAAGTTTATAACTTATTCCAATAAAAGTCACCATTCGATGGAGCAAGATCAACTGAAAAAGAATACTTATAACCTAATATGTTAACTAAATCTAGTAAGGAGAATGTATAAGTTCTTGTTAATATCAGGGGCCTTATTTTCATCAAATTCTAGACTACT
Organism: Microvelia longipes; assembly: GCA_018340805.1. Taxonomy (NCBI): domain Eukaryota; kingdom Metazoa; phylum Arthropoda; class Insecta; order Hemiptera; family Veliidae; genus Microvelia; species Microvelia longipes. The sequence goes on from JACMZG010000002.1 coordinate 389,385, forward strand.
TTAAAACATAGGTACAGAGAACAAACTACAAAAGTTTCTCAGGACACGAAGGTTTTTGTGAGGACACAAAAACAAAGATCACACAACTAGGAGACAAAAAATAAATAATAATACAAGTTAATGGCTGATCACTCTAAGAAATATGCTTTAGAATTACAACCTGAACACAGCGTATTTAACAGGTGATCTTATTTCATACACATTTGATAAGATACAGTTCTAGCATCGTATTTGTTCAGTTGATCAAGTGAGATTACGTGATAACTGATCCCTCCAAAACATCGCGTCTTTTATGATGAAGGTTCACTTAGGTTATAAGGAAGTAATATTTAAGTGAAATAATCATTGGATGAGGTTATCCGTTAGATATGATCGCCTCGGAAGGTAAATACAGCCTATTGGGGGATCAATTTAAATTTCATCTCCTTAGTTCTAGTGTATCCAACTGAATTCCCCCGCATGGTTCTTATAGCATATGTAACCGTAGTTACATATGCTATAATGGATTTTGAATACTGTGTGAACGTACTAAAGGTATTTAACCATTCGGAACCACAAATTACTTTATGGGTTTTCCATATCCATCACACATGACATGACAACTGTGAAGTACATGCCGCATAAGATCCTGAATAAACCCATTGATTTTAAAAGTTACTATATTCTTACAGCATATATAACAGGTGTTCAATACACTCTAGTTAAAACACGATATTAGTTCAGTGGATCAAGTTGAGTGAAGTTAAATCTTAGGCTACTTAGGGGTTAAAACATACATAGTTAAAAAAAGAATTCCTAATGTTAACATATTGTGAGGCTAAAAAATAGAGAGAAACACGTTATTTACTAAAACGTAAGAGGTGGGGGAGGGGGTATATTTATACTAAGGAATGCTAAAACCATTTAATATTTTCGTTAAAATTTGTGCCATTTAAGTGAAATAATATTTAAAATATAACCTTTGAATTCGAGCAGCCTTAATCGTTCATGCACTGTATTAGCAAAGAGGATACCATTTCTCTGATATCTGATATAGTAGTTGGTATTTAATTCCTTTAGCATAATTCACATATATACTTTGTTCACACGCAGAATTTGGCGGGGGTTTAACCCCTCCAGAAGTTGTTGTGTGAACGGGTTTAAACACAAGGTTTAACCCTGAAACTTATTTTTTTACAGTGAAACATTTTGGAATGAACCCCCCTGCCAAACCCCGTGTAAGAATGAAGTTATAGTTTATTTAACTAGTAGATAGGAGATAATCTACTCAGTGCTGTGAGAATGTAGTAGTAAATTTAAACTGATCACTTTTTTCCAAAACACTGTGGTCAGCAGTCTGAAAACAGTGTATAAACATTTACTACCCCAAATCATAAAAGTTTCAATTGTAAAAAAGGGTTCAATGCACAATTAACTCAGGTTAATAAGTAAAAGAGAACTTACGAATCTCCTTCATCGTCTTGCTGGAAGAAGTATTGCCAAGGCAATTGTTTATCTATTTGAGAAACACCTGTTGATTTCTCATTCAGTCTTTCTTCTAAATCTAAACCACTAAGTTGATCTGATAATCCAACGTCTACTCCTGAATCCAACCTTTTATACGAATCTGTCTTTCCTCTGGGTTCGGATCGTTCTGGAGGTGGAGATATTTCACCAGAAAGGCAGCTATCACTCACCAAATTGCTTCCAGAAAGAATACCTGAATCTGAATTACCAGAATCGAAATAAGAATCTTTTTTATTATCATCTAATTTGCTACTTTTACTACCACTTTTTGCAGATCTGCCTTTGTTAGTCCAAGACATTTTGAAGAAATTAAATGCAAATTTAAGTCACAAAATAAACAAGATTTTATTTATCCTTGAAAAACACGACGTGTAAGTTCGACACGGAAATACATTAATAAACTTAAAATATTATATTAAATTTTCTTTAAACATCAAATTATACACACTAAACAGTTTAATAACACTTATAATCACTAAACACAATTGAAAATGTCGTTAAATTAGCGAAAATTTAAGTATAAAATCTTTAGAAACATAAACACAAATACTTGTTTGGTTGTAAAATGTCGACTGACTGGTAAGGTTTGTAAAGAACGACAAAGCTTGGTTTAGAAAGGCAGAACTGCGCTTGCGCATGAGATACAATGGAAATACCGCAAGGCCCCCCCTTCCTGTACTCGAAGCCTAGTCCCCCTCAGTATTTCAAAAATTTCCCTCTGATAATTTATATATGTCAAGCAACAAATTAATAAATACCAAATTATTACAAATATATCACGGCAATGTTTTAATCCAAATAATTAACATAGCTTAAAATTTTATTGAGTACACTGAACATTGCTTTAATAAAGCTTTAGTTTGACATATACGATTCTTAAAAATCTATCGACGAAGGTAGAACCTACACTTAAAAAATTTCTTCTAATTAGGGAATCCTCAAAAATACTATAAACTTTTACTTAGATATTGATTGTAAGTACCGTTTTTGTTATAAAATTACACAAATGGGGTTTTGTCAAGGAGGACTAAATATCCCTCAATCCAAAAGAAACTGTTGGTATTTTCCTGAGTATGAAATATTGATTTTACCCAATGCTATTGCAGTAATTTGGAAATTTGGGAAAATTGTGACACTTGTATACTTTAATAGTTAAAAAACAGACTTTCCAACCAATTTAATAAGACTTAAGGAGTGTCTGAAGCATTTAAGGCTGTGGTTGTGGTTATGCTAAAACGGGTATACATATTAAGTATTCGGACCTTATGTATTCCCTAAATTACTCTGTCAATATTTCTCGTAGAGGCTTTAAATTTGGTACAGATACTGAGCAAATTATGCTGATCAATCTTGCACCTATTTTTAGGCATCATGCTTAAAAATGTACTTTTTATTTAAAAACTCTAACGATTCAACATATTCTTATTAAGTAATTGTAAATTAGTAAGTACATTCTAAATGAGTTTCTCGATAAGAAATTCTTTATACTTAAAAAAAAAACATTTTATCGGCCACATCTATTAAATCATGGTGCTAAGAGTGATTTAAAACCAGCCTTGATTATTCAGAACTATTTTATTTTGTTATTTTTCTTAATAAATCTTTATTCCTTGTTTCAGTCCTTGTCCCAATTTTTTATGATTACAATAATGTTTATCTGCTCACGGCAGGAAAATGAAGCATTACTGAACTAATTTTAGGCGAGAAAGTAGCATTTCCCAGCCGCCCCTGCCTATGCTGGTAAAGAAAGTTAATAGATAATTTTTGTAAACATGATTAGTTAATAATAAAAAGCCTATTGAATTTATTTTATATTTTATATAATGAATAATTACATTATTCAACTAATTAAAATTAAAATAAAACAATTTGCAATGTAAATCTTTAATTAGAAATAAATTTCATTGATTATATTAAAGGCAACACTTTTTGTCTTGGGTTTATTATCTCATCTTTTTTTGTCAAGTCATTTACTACTTTTATTATTGGAACCCGTATTTAATACAGTTTAAAAGTTAGTTTATTCTATAGCGTTTTGTGATGAATATCGTCGAAGATATAGACGAACTTTTTGAACATACCCCGCCGGATGTTTTGGAAATAGCTATACAAATGCCAAAGAGAGCCTACTACTCGGCAAATCAGGAAGTAGGTATCTCAAAAATATGAAGTGCTCAAAGAATAGTGCTTAGAGAAAAAAGTAAAGAATGTTAGTGAAAACGTTGTGTTAGCGTATTTAACAGAACTGTCAAACACAAAATCGAGCGCTACTCTGTAGTCAACTTTCTCGATGATAAGATCTGTATTATCAGTCAAAGAAAATGTAAATATAAAACATTATACAAACGTAATAAGTTTTTCAACAATGCTAGTTTTGATTTATTACTGTTGGCAGATAAAATATTGTGTGGAACGAGGCAGGAAAGGAAACATTACTGACTCGTATATTTGCCTTCCTCGGCTTTGGCTCATCAGTCAAATTATATATTACCTGCCTCGGCTTCGCCTCTGCAGGTAATTTAGATAGCACACCCTCGCCTTCGGCTCGGGGGCTAACTTGGATACTAGTCAGTAATATTCCATTTTCCTGCCTAGTTACACAAATAACTATTCTTAATCTGAAAAAGCTGCTTTAATTCTTATAAAATTCTTAGGTTTAGTTAAGGTTCAACACAGGAATATTTTTGTCATCTTAAGAATAATAAAAAACAATTAGGTCAAATCTTTGGTTACACCAAGACTAAACCTGATTGTTTTGACTTTTTCTCTATTATAACGTCGGTACATGGGAAAAGTATTTGCACATCCAATAGACCAAGAGCCCAGGGGTGTTTTGTTAATAAAAAGTGTAGTGGCTGGAACCGGTCTCAATTTTTCGTAAATACCTTCCTGAACAAGGATCTGCAATTCTGCTGACTCTTATCGGATGGGCGTCCCAGGCAGAACCTTTGACCCCTAAAGTGCGTTCTGCCTGGGACACCCATCGAGTCGGCAGAATTGCAGATCCTTGTTCAGGAAGGTATTTACGAAAAATTAAACCCGTTTCCAGCCATTACACTTTTTATTCACTAAACACCCCTGGGCTCTTGGTCTATAAGTGTTCGCATTAAAAATCTTAAACCAGGATTTTAACTGAATTATCTATTTCAAAGACCATTTAAGACCTCTTAAATGGTTTTTACAAAGTTGTATGTTTTGTGAGTGTGTGTCTCTGTTATCGCAGTTACCACAATGTTTACGCTAGAGAGTTAAAACATGGTAGAACTATTAATCTTTAGGTCTAGTTATATTTTCAAATATCATGAATACGTAAAAAATAATATAATCGAGTAGTAATTTTGCACGAAGTTTGTATCAAGTTTATCAAAAATCGAATCGGGTACCCGTACCCAATTTGTTTGCACGAAAACATTATTTTTATTTGAAGGAGTGCCTACTAACTGATAGGACTGTTAGAGACTGGCCGCGCATTATATAGCAAGACTTTTAGCAATAATTGTATTCAAAGATTTTAAACTACAATTATCAATTATGTATTATGTATATGTGTAAACACCTTCTATGCCTTGTTTGGTGAATAGGTGCCCTTATTTAAGCCTTCCTAATCTGATTATCTAAATATTTAATGGATATTATGTAAATTGCTTTACTTTTATAGACATTTTGCTCATGCAAAAAGAAAGGGACTATAAAGATTTTAATGTACTTCTTGTAACAATCAGCAACTATGGACTAAATTGCTAAAATTTATATATTCAAAACAATTTACATAAAACAAAATTTCTTAAACATTTTTAATCCGGCTATTATAACAATTTATCTCACAATTTTAGATTTAAAAAACACTATACATTGGTTTCAAACTTTAATTTGGACTGGACTTAAATTAACTATAAATAAACGTTTCAAACAAATAAATTAAGATCTTCTCTGCCTAAATTGTCGAGTTATTCCGTACCACATAGTATAATCTATTTGTTTACCTAACAAATTGAAATGTTTAATAAACTTCCAACGACCTCCAGTTCAGAGGCGAGTTTAACCAGTGGCAAAGGATTATTTTCATAAAGTGGGCGCCTACAGTTTTCATAAGAATCTAAATTAATTTTACCACGACGACTAATTATGACGGATCAATTTGGGTAAATTTAAAGAAAATGAACGGTTGCATTTAGTTAATTTTTTAAGACTAATTTTTTAAGGTTAATTTTTTAAGGACTAAAATAGAAAATCGTAGCTTGCTTCATTTTAATTTGTTGATGCTCTAAAAAATGTTCTTGTATAACTGGCTGTAAAGTCATTCTGATTAAATCGAAGAATCAATTACCGTCGATACTTGCTGTTGGATATGAATATCCCTGGACCGGTTTCGGCATAACGCCATCATCAGCAGCCGGAGCAACACTCGCAACACAGCAGTGTTGCCCCGCCTGCTGATGATGGTGTTATGGCGAAATCGCTCCATAGGGATATCCATATCCAACAGCAAGTATCGACGGTAGCTGATTTTTCGATTGCTTCTTCAACTTGCGGTAAATACAACCTTTTTAATTTTATCATTCTGATTAATTTAAATTTAAATTGTATATTGTCTAGCAAAGCGACGAGGAAAGACCCCTCCGCCTTAGCAAATATTTACAGCGATTAAGTCAAACATTACAGCCTATTTGAATCATTCACCACTTATATATTTTCTTAGGCAAATCATTGTTTGAATTTTACGTTTTGTTATTTTATAAATTTTAGTTGTAAAATTTTCCTCATTTTTTAAAGTTAGGTAAATAATATTAGTTCTGAATTCTCTATACTTTACTTTCTACCGATATAATTATGTAATGTCAAAAAGAGTTGACATGAAATAATTAAATTTTATTACGGTAAATTTGTAAATATGGATAAATACGCATCATTGCAACATTAAAAAGATAATAATGAAATTTTACCTGTTTCGTAATGAATTTTATTAGTCAATCAAGTAATAGTGCTTTTTCATGTTAGGTGCAATAATGAAGGAACTAATTTTAAAAATATGTTTATATTCTTACTTTTAGAACCCGAAAAATAATCTACAGTATGCATCATCTTAAACTTAGGTTTATTAAATCTAAAGATTACAGCAGAGGAAATTGGAACCAAACGCCGAATATCTTTAATCACTGCTAAATGATTTATAGCTTATTTAATATGTGGTATGGCAAAAATTCACAAACGGTTAATTATTTACGTTAATGTGCGTGTTAACGAACTGTGATTGTGGCTATATATATATATATATATATATATATATATATATATTATATATATATATATATATATATATATATATATATATATATATATATATATATATATATATATATATGTGTGTGTGTGTGTGTGTGTGTGTGTTCCGAAGGACAAATAGGGTCCTTTCCACATCTAAAAGGATTAGTTGGCTCTAGAGGAGGTTTCTTATGTATTTTCTTGCCGTTTTAAAATGTTGTTAAACAGTTAAAAATAAAACAAAATTATGGTAAATTATTACAACCAAAATACATGTTTTCGAAAAATAATTCAATTTAAAAATCTTAAATAGCTTTAAAATATTTGGGTTGGGAAGTTGAAATGGCAGATCGTTGCTATTGCAACAAGTTAAATTAATAATTACTCTTCTAGTTATTTCTCCAAAATACTTAGTTTTGCTATAATTAATTGGTCAACATTTAAAACCAGGAAATGATCAAATGTCCTAGTTTGCGGGAAATATATTCTTTTTAGCGAATTTTTAATAGAAAGCGATACTATAGAAACAGCCAAATATGTAAACAATATATTTCTGCAACTAGAATGGCGATAAAGGGTAAAATAGGTATAGCAATGAATCTAGTCTATAGGATCAGGAACAAGATGTTTTAAAATCAATCTTATATGCAATGTCTTACGTATCGTGTATCGTGCAAGATAAATAATAAATATTTGAATCATGACTCAAGGCGATAGTAAGTTCATGGATGGTTGTAGTAACTAAACAGGTTAGTATTTTATGAATGACGAAGATCTGACCAGTTCAAGGAAGTTTACTAAGAGTGTAATAGTAGAATTTTATCTAAAGACGGTGACGATCATAACCTCGGACAGGATTCAGTTCACGATGACTCTGTCAGGGGAATTCTACCCTTTACTGCGTCTTCTTATAACATAAATTTTAAAATTCTTAGGAAATCGAGACAACCTAGTTGCTTACGTAAGTTTTGTTTGTAGAACGTAAAAACTAAAGCTAATGATATTGCAGAATAAAAGTGGAGAATTGAGTTTTTTAAAATTTATTTAAAATTTGTGTGTAAATAGTATATAGTAGTATTTAATAGCAAAGCGATCAAATGCCCACTAGGCTCAACTCAAAAAACCAGCCCCGTAAACACGTTTTTGCTTATAAGAAACTTTTGGTTAAATTATTTAAGGTTAGGGTAATGTATTATGAATAGTTATAAACTTCCAATTAAAGCCTTTTAGCCTTTAATGTATAAATCTTTTTCTATAAATTTTGTGGATTACATAAAGTCCTAGCATATAGATATATTACCCAAGATTACGCTCACATAATTATTGCATAGAATAAAATACTTACTCACTTTAGTAATTTTAGAAGTTAATTTTATCAGAGGTATACGTTTTAAGCTCAAAAACTTAGATTAACTAAACCCGACACAAATAATTTTTAAAGCAGGATAAAATTTAAAAATAAGCATCTAATTCTAAATTTACTTTTTGACCAGGTGAGAAACTGATTCTTTTAATAACTACAATGAACATTTAGCATTCATTTTGTAAATTCCATTATGAGCAAAATTGCTGAGAAATACCAACCTTTCACTCGTTTCCTATTGGGAATTTTGGAATAATTATCCAAATTATAATATCATAAATTTTCATTTTCCATATATTGCGTGATATAGTTAAAAATAATTAGTTAAAGAGATTTCCCGCACTGTGTGTGAAAAGCCCTCCTGATAAAACACTTTATTCATATAAAATTCCCTGAAGATATAAATTCAAAGAGTAAATTGAATTCAAATGAAAAAATAACAACCCATAAATTTTAATACATACTTCTTTGACACGCGGGGTTTGGGAGGGGGTTAAAACCCCCTTTTCCTCTTGGGGTTGATTTTTTACCGTGAAAAATAAGTTCCAGTTCTCTGGAACTGCCGTGGGAGCTGAACCCCCTAGGGCCTAGGAGGTTGAGCACGGGATTCAACAGACCCTGCCAAACCCCGCGTCTGAACAAAGTAACAATACTGTTTACGTGTTTTCACATTTGTATCTTTTAAAAGAGTAATGAAACCTATTATGTTAAATTGTTCCACCCTTTTAAATTTTTATAATTTAGGATATTAATCACTCCTTCGATGAATAAAGCTGGGAATTTAAAAATATTCTTAATAAACTGCGTATAGAACCCTAATGTAATTGGCATGTAGGTTTAGGTACTGTGATGATGTTACAGCGTCGATATGATATATGGCTCCATAATTCCCCTGAGGAAGGCATCTTCGAATATAGCCATCTTGGATAAAAATAAAACTCTCTACAATACAATACTGAAATCAATTTTAGTTATGATGTCATAATATCCAACAAACCCTAAGATGCCTCCAACAGTGGAAGCGAAACGTCGGATGTTTCATTTTCCTTTACGCGGACATCACAGATAACCCTAAATCTTAATTTTTTTTATTCCTCTTAAAACAGCGGGAGTAAGTAGCAATGTCAAACAAAGGTAAGATCTATGTTACCCCATCCAAAGGGTATTCCATCCACAGTGGGAGCATATAGATTAAGTCCTGTCGTCACTGTTTTAAAAGAAAAATAATGGGTCCCAGGACAACGTTGTCCGACACTTTTATTAAAAGAATAGGAGAAATTTATAAATATAAATTTATTTTTGACCCTTATTTGTGTTTTTCACTCTTATTGTCGAACTTGTTTAATGCCAACATACTTTATTCACTATTTTTTTTTATTTTTCAGGAACTTAATAATCAGAAACTTAATAATCACAAACAAGGTAAGAATAACAATTAATAATATTAAGAACATAGTAACTTACAAAAACATGTTTGTTAATGAGCTTTTTGTTAATGCTCAATAACAAATTTAATTATTTGATTAAATAATTAATTTGATTAATTATTCAATCAAATTTGGTGCAAAATTAACTAAGGTTGAGTTGTCCTACCTGAGGGAAGAACTCAAACCATATTGAAAACCAAGTATTTATGACGTCATAAAAACACGGTGTAATACATCAGCGACAGTTCCAAAAAATCAGTAAAATTAAGGGTTACAAATGTTCGCTGAGAAAAAGGTCTTTATTTATGCTTTTTGAGAGGCTAAATAGAATGAAACCGTCCCGGAGTCGATACGACCAGTCTAAAGTGATCAAAAGGTCGAAAACGGTGGTAAATCACAGAATAAACTAAAATACGGTCAATAAACAAGTTGAGTCGATTTCGGGTGTCGTTTTCGATGCTTTTAGGGGTGCTAAATCTAATAAAACCGGTCCGGATAAGACTACTTAATGCTAGGAGTCTCAGGTTCGAATCTACGTATCAGCTCTAATTTTTAACCGTCTTATTCACAGCATTTAAGTTAATAACTTGAAATAATTCTCCGCAAGCCGGGCGAATTTTCTTCGCAAAATGATATTGTATAATTGTAAAATTTTATACAACATATAAAATATCTTTGTTCCATTCCTCATTTTTTTCCCCCTATCGTTAAATTGTCTTGTTTAAACGACTATAATCATTCCTAATCATTAATACAAATTTCAATCCCAGTTTTAATTATTATCTAATTAGATATTGAATAAAAATACCACAAATTAATTAAACTTCATAAGGTATGAAAATTTCCACTTAGTCGTTATAAAATTGTGTCTAAAAAACCACAGTAGACTTTCTAAAAACTAACAATAACGGGCTTTCCCCGAAGAATTCCATTCAGAGGATCATAAATATTATCAATATTGGATGACTGTATTAATTCATTTTAATCAAAAATTAGCATTTAATTTAACAAATAGTATCTCATGTATTCTTTAAACATCGCTAAAAAACCCTCCGACACGTTTACTTGCTAGATAAGGTGTTTGGGAACAAAAAAGAAAATCAAAACGGATTCCCTAAAAATAACGGCTAACTGTAACGTTTGTTTATGAAATATACGTTTATACTATTATACTATAATAGTATTAACGCTTTATTAACTATAATTATTTAACATTTATAATAGTAGTATAATTAATTTCGACAGAAAATTACTCAGAGTAATAAAAGAAGTCTCTTCACTGCTGTAATAACCTGCTTTTAACCAACTAAAGGGTCAGCTCCATGGAGCTCCAACGATATGGAGCGCCAATGAATGGCGCGCCAACGAATTGCCTGCACTTACATTTTCTCGCGTGATTTCTCTAAAAATTCATAGACGCTCCATATCGTTGGAGCTCCACTTTGAATGGAGCTCCAAAGATGTGGATCGCCTATAAATGGCGCTCCAACGAATTAAAGCGCAAATGATGGCGCGCGAACGAATGGAGCTCCAACAACTTGGAGCGCCAACGACTGGTACCCGATCAGTACGGTTAATAGGCTAAATTGTTAATAGGCTAGGTTTGGAGTCTTTTCTTATAAGAAATCATCATTATAACAATAGAAAAAGACTCATCTTGGAAGAGTCTTTGAAAATTCTTGAAAAAGAATTTTCTTAAAACTTCTTCATAGCTATCGGCACTGATAGACCTTTAGTTGGTTAAACGTCGGTTATGCTTTATTTCAAATAAATATTAACACATGTGGAGGAATTTTTAATATTTTTTATTATAATTTTAAACATAGATTTTATTAGGAATTGAAAGAAAACAGTCCCTCTACAATAAATTGTTATATTTATCATAGCCGACTTTTGGTCTTCCATAAGACCATCATCAGTTTCGTTTTATTTTTCTTTTTTATTTTATGTCTTAGTCATTATAATTGGTCGTTTCAGACACTGATGATCTGTTTGACCGAGACTTTTGGTCTTACAGACCATCATCAGTTTCGTTTTATTTTTCTTTCCTTTTTCTTTTTATTTTATGTCTTGGTCATTATACTTGGTTGTTTCAGACAATGATGATCTGTTTGGCCGAAAGTCGGCTTTGTTAAATATAACAAGTTATTGTGGAGTGACTGTTTTCTTTCAATTCCTATTGTGAGACTCCACAGCTCTTTTTAATCTACTATAGATTTTATTACTCATTTAAAGTCATAAAAGTATAAAATAAGAATGCCATGGTTGCAGGTAGACCAATGCCATAGGTAGCCTCTTTTTAGCAGTCAGATTTTAGGCATCTTTATCTTCATATCATTTTTTTTAGCAAGTTCTTTATTGGCAAAAGTTTATTATAATAAAATCTACAGAATGAATCAAACGTGTATGCCGAATATAACAAAAACAAAATTTATTTTAAAATTGTATTTTCAACATTTTTGTGCCTTAAATTGACAGGCATAGGGGATGAATCGATATAAACCCTTTTCGGGAATTTTGAAGACGTATAAAAAATGACGCTTATTTTGATCCCTGGAATGAACCGGCATCTTACCGAATTGATTTGAATCAGAATATTTTTAGGATACCAAATCTAACCGTCTCTTAGATTCAATTCAACTTAAAAACTTCGATTTCTTATTTTTAATCAAAATTAAAATTTTTTAGTTTTTAATGGTATGGAAATCACCAGACGTATTTTACACCACTACGTCACTTTTATTCCTATCGGTCACCCATCCTGGCACTGACTTGTTTCAATGCTGCTAAACACTGTGATTCTGTGACATTGTGATTCTGCAAAACACGTAGATATATACTAGCAGTAATGAAATAAAATTTATTATACATATTTATTACCCAAAGGGATACACCGTGTCAAATTTCAAACCATTTAATGATTTTTCTATTTTAACAATTTGTTAATCATTTGATCAAAATTAAACTAATGCTGATAATCGAATAAATACACATTTATTGGTCTTATATGAATTACTACATGCGTGCTAATTTCTTACTTTACCGAAACATTTTTCCGCGTTTTAAATTGTTTTGCCTGATAATAACGTCAAAAAATATATTTGCCGGAAAGCACAACTAGACCTAAAGATTGATTTTGTACTGATTTTCAACTCTTTATCCTAATCACAGAGAGGGAGAGCTACGATGATAGACACAGACACACATACAGAGAGACAACTCGGTAAAAACCTCTCAGGAAGTCTTAAAGACACCTGAAACGGATAATGTAGGTAGGTGAATCTTATTTTCGGAACTTTAGTGCTCATTGCTTTTCCCATAATTGCTTCATAAATGAAGATTATGACAAATCCACCATTTTAAGTAATTACAATTACTTAAGAGCTAATACTATTACATTGTAAAGTAATTACAATTATATCATTTGATACTACCGAGTTTTGCAAAACATGAATAGTTGACACAATATAATTGTGCGAGAGACACCTAGGAAATGTAACAAGCAAAATGCAATGCTACATCTGGGAACTGTTCCATCATTCGACATTCGTCATCATTGATGGCTCGACATTATGTCATGTCCCACTCTGTTTCGTTACGTCTAACTCATCAGGGCGCCGACAGAGCCTGAACTCACTCTGACCTTCAATTAATTCCGAAGAATATAATGTGAAGTACTTACCAGAGACGAGCGGTGCTCTCTTACCGCCATCATGCATGGCAAGCAAAACATATATCATTTGATACTACTGAGTTTTGCAAAACATGAATAGTTGACACAATATAATTGTGCGAGAGACACCTAGGAAATGTAACAAGCAAAATGCAATGCTACATCTGGGAACTGTTCCATCCTTCGACATTCGTCATCATTGATGGCTCGACATAATGTCATGTCTCACTCTGTTTCGTTACGTCCAACTCATCAGGGCGCCGACAGAGCCTGAACTCACTCTGACCTTCAATTAATTCCGAAGAATATAATGTGAAGTACTTACCAGAGACGAGCGGTACTCTCTTACCGCCATCATGCATGGCAAGCAAAACATATATCATTTGATACTACTGAGTTTTGCAAAACATGAATAGTTGACACAATATAATTGTGCGAGAGACCTAGGAAATGTAACAAGCAAAATGCAATGCTACATCTGGAACTGTTCCATCCTTCGACATTCGTCATCATTGATGGCTCGACATAATGTCATGTCCCACTCTGTTTCGTTACGTCCAACTCATCAGGGCGCCGACAGAGCCTGAACTCACTCTGACCTTCAATTAACTATTAATTACAATTACTTAACAGCTAATACTATTACATTGTAAAGTAAAAGTGGTTTGAATGTACTAGATTTTATTAAATCGAGTAGCAAGTAAAAATTTGCAAATATGATCAAAGTATAAAAACATCACTTACAGAAAATAAATTGTATTCTTCTCACAGGAGGATGACAGTAAGGCATTTTTAGTATAAATGAAGGATATAAACACTGTAAACAATCACTTATATTCTTAAACTTTGTTATATTATTTATTATAAAACTATTTATATTATTATTTAAATAATTTAAGGAAAGATATTATTAGGTTAGTAAATTAAATTAAGTTTTTAAAATTTAAAATATCCTTTTGCTATTAGTTCCTTCCATTTCACGGAATACTAAACCAGCCAAGCATGTATGTAATACTCGTTACGTTAAAATTACATTTCAACGTAATTTATGTTAGTTTTGTTTACGTCTTCTCACTAAATCATTCGGAGACATCAGGATAGTGACTAAAATGTACTTAATGTCTGGGAGATGGCTAAGGGTAGGCACCGGTACCACGGGTGGTGGGGTTGGTACCCCTGTATCTCATCTTGAGGGGAAAAACCCTAATCATCAACTTGAACTCTGAACAATCGTTTTTCCCTTTAAGTTTCGAATCTTTTATCTTGTTTACTATTGTAAAACATCTTTTGTTTATCTTTATTGACTAGTTATTGTCTAAGGTTTATTGTTTAATGATATTGTGGTTATTTGTCATTTTAACTTTTTTGAAGGAGAATAAGTTTTAACGATTTTTGGTAGTCATGGGGCTTACCCTGGACAGGAAATAGTGTAGAATAGAAAATAAACTCAAAAGTGGTTAAGTAAACACAAGTTGTTTTGGTTATTTTTTTGAGAAATGATAAGGTTCGAGTGTGTACTTATAGCTTAAGCATTATTAAGCTGTAGAGCTATCTGTTTGAGTGAAATCTTATGATAGCAAAACATTTCATTTCGGAAGTATCAGCAATAGCTGATTCTTCAATTAGTTCTTGCGGTAAATATAACTTCTTTAATTTTAAAGGTTTATATCCTTAATCATTTTTTTATAGTTAAGAATAACTGAACTTAATCTCTGTATAAATTCAGTTTAAATTCTTCATATCTGGCAACAGTGGCGTAGCCAGGATTTAATTTCGGGGGGGGGGGCTGAATGTTAAAAATGTTATATATATATATATATATATATATATATATATATATATATATATATATATATATATATATATATATATATACCGTAAAAATATACAGATTACAATGTATACATTGTTTTTTTTATTTATTATTAACTAATAATATTATTTTATATTAAATAAATAAATAAATTGTTTCTGGTTAAGTATATAATCAATAAAATACACATAGTTATAAAACAAACTATATTTTGCACATAATGTATTAAAATTTTTTATAACGTAAAATTAATAAAACATTTAATTTTTTTTTATAATATTATATTAAGTAAATTTTGAAATAGTCCGCGACATCAGGGGTACTTGTCATTTACCGGATTGTACAAACCAGAGACTATTATAGATACTTAAACAGTAAGACTGTCGACCCCATGGTGGAAAAATTTGGATTCCGATCGACGCTAGCGCAGCGGCAGACCTACTTTTTAACTAAGTAGGCGTGGTTTAATTTCTCGCTTTTTGCCAACGTTCTATTTGAAATTAACTTTTATAAGTCATATATTATAGTCCAAGAGCCAGACGCAAAAAACGTGACCGTCTAGCCCCAAAGGTTTAACCCACTAGATCGACTTATTCTGGCTCTCTGATAATGAATCAGGTGGCCGTTTCAGATAAGGGAATTTTAGCCCCGGGGCCTCTTTAAAATCCGTAAAATGACGGTCAATCGCCCAATAACGGTGTTCCTATTGATTTTATCCAAAATTTTAAAGGGTTGTTTTTTAAAGTTTATTAAATTTGTGAAAAATCAATTTTTAACCATCAAAATCGGTCCAGTAAAACCGGAGATACAAATGTTGAAAGATTACCGAAAAAACATCTAATAAGCATACATTTTTGTCCAAAAACGCACAAAAACCTTAAAATGTCATGTTTTTCCATATGAACATGTTTAGGAATTTGGCAGACTTAAAAATTATGCATATTCTGTTAAGCTACAGGTAATATAGAGTTGTTCTAGAGAAAGAAATCAGTACAGCTCTAATATGTGATGACTTAATGACCGACATATATTCGTAATGCTGAAAAAAGTGTATTTTTCTACAATTTAAGTTTTTACCTATCTTTTAGCATTATATGTCGGTCATTAAGTCATCACATATTAGAGCTGTGCTGACTTCTTTCTCTAGAATAACTCCATATTACCTGCAGTTTAACAAAATATGCATGATTTTCAAGTCTGCCTACTTCTTAAACATGTTAATATGGGAAAACATGACATTTTAAGGTTTTTATGCGTTTTTGGACAAAAATGTTTGCTTTTTAGATGTTTTTTCGGTAATCTTTCAACATTTGTATCTCTGGTTTTACTGGACCGGTTTTGATGGTTAAAAAATGGATTTATCATGTTAACCGGCTTTCGTGTTATCAGTGGTATTACATTGTGTTTACGGTCCTTCTATGTATAGTATTATTCTAAGCACAGGTCACACAGTTATTACTGAAAGACCTAACTGACCGTTATGTCGTAATTGGAACTTCGAGATAATATTTCGGACAAGCCTACTTTACTTTGTATTGTTCACTGTTTTCAAATTATTTGTATATCTTTCTATTTTTATATATGTATTTGATATATTATGATATTTATATTATAAGTTTATTGTTAAAAAATATATGTTATTTAATTTATTATTTTATATATTTTTTATAGCTTTTTTTCACAAATTTATTGCGGGTTTAGGTTATGTAAACATTTCGGGGGGGGCTGAAGCCCCCTCAGCCCCCCCCTGGCTACGCCACTGTCTGGCAAACAAAAAGTATCAATGAATGCGTCTAATATCTATAATTATGAACATACGCTGTTTAGGGCATAGATATCAAAAGAGGACAGAGAATAAGGGGATTGATTCCGTTTTTAGGGACTTTTCAAAGACAATATAAGCTTACGATGTTTAGGTCACGGAGGAAATTGAAGGGAAAGTAGTTTGTCTATAAAGAGGGACTGATGACTAAGAATATATATCTATATATATATATATATATACATATACTTATTAACTACATTACATATACTATTAACTTCCTTCCTCTTAATGACCTCAATTTCATAAGCTCATTTTTTTTAAATTTGTTAAAAATCTGAATATAACGCCCTGTTCCCTCTTCTCTTTATTTTTCACTTAAGCAAGACGCTTTAATCAACCAAAAATATTTGTGTATCTTTTTTTTGGTAACAGGATTAAACATTAGTTCACAGCACGAGAATTTCCACATCAATTTAAACTTTTACATTAACAATGATTATAAAGATTAGGGCTTTCCAACCACAATAAAAGAAAAAATATATCTGTCATTTATAGAACTGATATTAATCTATACTGACGTATTGTATAATTCATTTTAAGGTATACCTAGTATCATGTATTCTTGGTTAATATTTTATTACTTTATTACTATTACACTTTATATGTATATATAAAAAACACATGATACATGACAAGAATACATGATATCATTCTACGATAAATGATATCATAGTAAAATGAACTGTATGATACGTCAGTACAGATTAATATCACTTCTATAAGTGACGGATCTATTTTTTTCCTTTTATTGTGGTTGTAAAGCCCTAATCTTTAAATTTATTGTTAATGTAAAAGTTCTAATTGATGCGGAAATTCTTGAGCTGTGAACTAATATTTAATCCTGTTACTAAAAAGATAAAATAATTCTAATTAATTATAGCGTCTCGCCTAAGTGAAAAATGAAGAAGGTTCAGAAGATATGAAATTCCATGAGATTTTGGGCCTTTCCGACTTTAATAATACTGAAGAAAAATACCCCTTCTTTAATGTATTTTCAGATATTATTTAAAATATTGTTACTTCTTATTTCCTCGGTATCTTCGAATTATGCATATAGTCTGCTAGTAAAATCCCATGTATGTGGCTAGTGGCTGTGTATGTATGTGCACATATATGTAAACAAATAATCCAAAAGTTCGATTAAAATAATAATACTAGATTTATTATGAAATAAAAAGGAGTATTAAATAAATATGTCATACACAACTAATATGAGGACCATATTATCCATCCCAGATATATATATATATATTATATATATATTATATATATATATATATATATATATATATAATATATATATATATATATATTATTAAAATCAAATTATTAGTAATGTAAAGGATATAATTCCTTTTAAAAATAATAACTAATATAAATATAAATAAAAATAAAATAAATAAATATAATAAAAAAAAATGAATAAATAAATTAAATTAAGTAAATAATTATAAGTAAATGTCACCAATGCACTTGACAACTTGTACCTCCTAGTAGGTGACTACGGCTTAGGCCGATTTATAGCAGAAATATTTTGTTTATAACATTTTCATGACTTTGAAAGTTAATTTTTTTTAGTACAAAATGATGAATATTTGTTTACAAAAAAAATATGTATTGTATAATTTTTGTATTTGCTATAATAAATGGTTATTATTATTATTGTACCTACTTTGATAAATAAAATGTATAAAACTCCACTTACTTGTGTTTAAAATTGACAAGTAACACATATTATGCCATTTGCCATGATGCCACTTGAACGACTCAAGTCTTTTATACACAGTTACTAACACTCTACTTAACATATTTCTCTTTTTCCTTTCTAACTTAAATAATATAAATACTATTACCATTCAACCGAAATATAAACTTTAATACTTACAAGAACTTTTATTTAACGGATATAATTTATATTTTAAATATTAATCATGTCGAAGAAGTAATTTATAAGTTACTTATCGTCAAGTCACGAGAAGCTGTTCTATAGAAGACTACCATAGACATTTATACACTGTTTTATTACGGTAATTTCCATGGTGTAACTCGTCAAAGCTTATTTATATAATTGTCCAATTAGAAAATTATGAATAAGTGTTCATTATAATTTTTAAACGGTCAAATCAATATTAAAAATACTATTATTTATACCTTTTAGATCTTGGGGGTCTTTAGCTTTTCATTTATAAAATTCTGATATAATTTGCTAAAAACAAGCTGCCAATCTTGAAACGTGGCCTGCCTCTACTGGTTTAACATTTATAGGAGCATACATAGTGTCCCCGTTAAAGATAGCGTGTTTGCTAGGAAACTGCATATCTATTTATAAAAGTATCTTAAGAAATGTGCTAGCCACGGATGAAACTTATCTTTTGTGCCAAGTTTCATTAAAATTAGACAAACCGTATGAACTGTAGCACGTTTAGAAGAAATGAGCACAGTTTTACATTCTGACACCTCATTTTTTATTTTTTGGGATCCATGGGTATTGAAACGTCAACATTTTATAAAAAAAGGTGGGGTTTACTTTTTTTTCTAAAGCAATGCTTCTCCCACCTTTTATGAAGTAAGGAAGCAAAATTTAAAGTTATGATGAGTCAGGTTATAATAGTGTTTTAATACTTCAAAAAATTAATAAATAAAATAAGATGTAATGATCCAAGAGCCGAACGCTATAAACATGACCATTGACTCTTAAAGGTTTACGCTGTTTTACATTGATCCGTTTTAGCTCTTTGATAAATGATCAGCTCGCCTGCACTACTAGAATCCCCGCCAAAAAAGTTGGATCACTGTGCCATCTTGCTGCGAGGCAGCTTCATTTTTAAAACGTTCTATCTATTCGATTAGAGCCAATCTTGAATCTTGAATAAATCATACCCTGGGAGCTACGATGATAACAGACACACACACATACAGAGAGACAACTCTGAAAAAATACTCTGGAGGTCTTAAAAAGATCTGAAACGCATAATTCCTGTGTCATCTCGGTTTCGAATTTTTTCCAAACACAATACTTTTCCTATATACTACAGTGTGAATAAATGAGGAAAAATAATAAGGACCCTTATTACTTACGGACGGATTTCTTTTATGTATGTAAGCTGCAATCCATGATCCATGCGCATAAAAAAGTAGTAAAAAAAGTATCTGTTTGGTCGGAAACAAGGTCTCCGTAACGAGCCTCCTAAAGGGGAGTGGAGAGTGTCTTTAGTAAGGTAGGTTTCGTAAAATAAGGCGGAGTCAAATGGAATTGGCAACATTGTTTCTGTAAAAGATACAAAAACCTCTCCAATCGTTAGACTCTAGTGGAACTCTATAACAGGCAAGTAGAACTTTGTAGGAGCTTGCCATCAAGAACCAAACAAGTAACAAGAAAATCTCATAGAGCGCCAAATTCCCACAGGGATGCTGCTATGTACCAACATCTTTGTGTCAAATATAACTATTAAATTGAAGTCTTAAAGCTTTAAACATACATGCAGAGCGGATTCAACTGACCACACGTATGGACGAGTTGTAGCGTGGTGGGACCAGGTACGTGAGCTAAACCTTGTATTAGGAGAACAGCTTATAGTAGGAGCTCTTGTATCCCTCCTGACCATGATATAAACTTGTCGACTCCGTAGTTTTTATATCGACCTATCGATACTATTGACTATCGACCTTAAATAATTTCACTAACTAACCTAACAATTAATTTATTTACTTACCCCTTGCAATTACTATAATATAAATGAAGAGCCGTCGGTTTCTGTTCGAAGGCGATTTGTTTATAACATAAAAGGATTTTTACGATTATTTTAAGTTAACAAGCTTTAAAAATTACCTAATAGCACAACTACCTAAAGGTTGAATTTTGTACTCTCTAGTTTTTAATAAGTTTTAACTCTTTAGCATGAATACACTTGGAGATACGATTACTGACACATACACACAGTGGCGTAGCCAGGGGGGCTGAGGGGGCTTCAGCCCCCCCCCCCCCGAAATTTTTACATAACCTAAACCCGCAATAAATGTGTAAAAAAAATAAAACCTATAAAAAATATATAGAAATAATAAATTACATAACATATATTTTTTACTATAAACTTATAATATAAATATCATAATATATAAAAAATATACAATTAAATTGGAATATATACAAATAATTTGAAAACATTGAACAATATACAAATATATATATATTATATATATATATATATATATATATATATATATATATATATATATATATATATATATATATTATATATATATATATATATATATATATATAATATATATATATATATATATAATATATATATAATATATATATATATATAATATATATATATATAATATATATATATATATATAATTTTAACATCCAGCCTCTCCCGAAATTAAATCCTGGCTACGCCACTGCATACACACACACGCATACACAAACACACACACAGACAACTTCGTGAAAACTGTTCAGGAGTTCTTAAAACATAAGAAACAGATAATTGACGTGAAATCCTGGTTTTGGCTTGTTGTCTAAAAACAATACTTTTTCTATATACCTGCGGTATAAAATAAGAAAAGTAAAAATATTCATTTCATTGCGGATAGTGTATAAACGGTTTTTATTGAATCATTTTTGTTAGACATTAGCATCGAGCGATGTTAGTGCGAGGTAGAGTGTCATGTGACACTCTGTGTTTTAAAACGGACATTTTTAAAAACCTGCATTATAAATTAGGTGATTTTCACATTCTCATGGAGAATAATGAGAGTCTGAAGTAGTGAGGGTGTGCGTAGCCAAGCCGTTAATATGAGGAAAACACTGAAGGTACCTCCTAACGTTTTTATTTTTTCTCATTAATACCTTAGATGTCTATAGAAAAAGTATTATGTTAGCAAAACAATCCAAACCGGGCTGTCACCATAATTATCCGTTTCAGGTGTTTTAAGCCCTCCTGATTGTTTTGGTTTCACAAAGTTGTCTGTCTGTATGTGTGTGTTATCATCGTAGCTCCTAGTGTATTTATGCTAAAGAGTTGGAACTTTGTACAAAAATCAGTCTATATTGGTGTAGTCGAGCTATCCGGGAAATGTTTTTTATGACGTCTTTAACCCTCAATAATGACTCTGCAAAATTTTCGAAAAACCATGAAACGCAGATAATTTTGTGATAATTTTGAGATTTGGCACGTGATTTTATACATGTATAAAAACTAATATATAAACTAAGTTTCATCTCATTATCAGTATTAGTTCATTTTAGATCACATGACAAAACGTACACAACGTTTTAAAAAAAATGCGTTCACCAAGTTTTGTTACAATATAGACTAAGAGCCAAGGGCTGTTTTGTTAATAAAAAGTGTAATGGCTGGAACCGGTCTCAATTTTTCGTAAATACCTTTCTGAACAAGGATCTGCAATTCTGCAGACTCGTATCGGATGGGTGTCCCAGGCAGAACCTTTGACCCCTAAAGTGCGTTCTGCCTGAGACACCCATCCGATACGAGTCGGCAGAATAGCAGATCCTTGTTTAGGAAGGTATTTACGAAAAATTGAGACCGGTTCCAGCCAATACACTGTTTTTTTAACTTGGATGGTAAATTTGACCCCTAAAGTGCGTTCTGCCTGGGACACCCATCCGATACGAGTCGGCAAAACACCAACAACAAAACACCCCTGGGCTCTTGGTCTAATACGACAAGTGTATCCTTGAGTTTTGTAGTATCATAAAAGTTAAGCAGTATGGAGCGTGTTCAGTGCTTGGATGGGTGACGGCTGGGAATGAAATGGATGTATTTACTATCAATCTGAAGACGTGTTATGCATTTAATGACTTGTGTATTCTTAGGACGAGCGACGCCAGTCAAAAGTAGGGAGGATGAGCGTAGCGAATTTGATGTGATAAGGAAAAGTTCAGATCAGAGGCTTTTTTTCAAAGTTCCCGGACTTGATTCTTTTTCAATTAAGTTTATTTGATTAAATAGCATAAAACATGAAGTTTATATTCGTCATAAGATGTATCTGAATAAAAATGTGCGACATATATAACATTTGTATTCTTATAACGTTCATCGATGACTTATGCAAATAAGTCTGATCAAATATGCTGATTTAGCGAGTGGCATAATTAAAGTCATTTGTAAGCCGTACATTGTAACTATAAAGCTAACATTACAAGCATATTACTAATTAGCGAGATGCTTGTTTATTCATATCCTATAAAGTCGTGCGAAAAAAATATATAAGAATGATACACTCGTGTTCACACAAATACAGGACCATGATTTATAGTTAGTTATCACTATAATAGATCTGGTTCTAGAATACCACTACATTGTAGTAATTAGTACAAGTAAATTACTTAATTAAAATGAGAATAATACACAAGTGACACGTAGATTATTGATTTAAGTGCATTCCCTATTAAATTACCATTTATTCCCATTACATTATGTGATTATGAAATAAAATATATCATGATTTACTGAAACTCTTCTATAATTTATAAAATATTTATATATAAATTAACTTTTTAAAACTTGTTGCTCTATGCCACAAAAAAACGTAGTCGCTGAAAGATATAGTCAAAAATTGGGTACGGGGTGCCTCGGAACTTTTCCTCATTACATCGGATTTGCTACGCTCATCCTCTAAGCTTCAGACTCGCTTCGCTCGTCCTCAGAAATACAAGTCGTTCAATTCATACTGCAACACGTCTTCGGACTCGCTTTGCTCGTCCTCAGATAGTAAATACATTCTTTTCATTTCCAGTTGTCATTTATCCAGGCACTGCAATGAACACGCTCGATGCTACTTAACTTTTATGATCCACCAAAAATCATAAATATACTTGTTGTATTATGACAAACTTAGTACACTTACTTATTACGTCAAGAGGTACACTTGTACTAAATTTCTGCTCAATTGCAATATTTTCCGATTTGTTACAATTTTTTGATCGTATACAAATCATTTCGATACAAATTGAACTAATATAGATAATAAGATGAAACTTGGCACATATGTAGTTAGTAGTACATTTCAATCAGATCGCATCATTTTTCCGTGTTTTATTGTTTTGAAAATTTTGCTGAGTCATTATTGCGGGTTAGTGACGTCATACAAAATATTTTCCGAATAGCAAAACTACAGCGGTAGACTGACCGGTTGTACAAAATTTTATCTCTCTAGCATAAATACACTGGGCGCTATAATGATAACAAACACACACACACAGACTGATGTGACTTTACGAAAACCACTCAGGAGGCCATAATTCCGTTTTCATCCCGGTTTCGGATTTTTTTGCTAACACAATACTTTTCCTATATACATATTTCTAAGATAATGAGCTTATGAAAAAGAGGTCCCACTGATCAAAAATAATGTACAATAATTTATATTATATTATAATATATATATATATATATATTATATATATATATATATATATATATATATATATATATATATATATATACAGGTAGAACCACAGCTAAAATTTGATTTACAATGATGTATAGTATTGTAAATATTAAGCCTTTAAAATGTATATTATTATCTTGTAATAAATGGTGATATGGTATGATATGTGTGTTTGTGTGTGTGTGTATGTACAAGATTTTTGTTCCTAGACGTGTCTATGGGACGCGATAACTTTGGAACTCTTTCTCGGATCGAAATGAAACTTGGTACAAAAATCAACCTTGTTTCGAGCCTAATTGTTTATGAAATATGTGTGACTAACCCTCAATAATGACCTTAAAAACATTTCAGAACACCACAAATCTTCAAAAAATGTTTAGATCAGGTGAAATATTTTTTACGTGTAATGCTATGTAGGTTAACAAAAAAAAGTTACATTTTACTATCAGTATAATATAATAAACATAATATAATATATAACATTTTTATTGATTGACATATATAACATAATGTAAACAAACAACGTTTTTTGACTAATACATTTGAAAGTTCGGTTATATTGTGGTAGTGTGCCACTTATATAAACTATTATTATGACAAAATTAAAGGTACAACAACCATGAGGGCCGCGCAGCGGCCCCCCGTGCCGACGTCGCGTAGTGGCCAATAGGCTTCTTGTTTAACGTTAACTGGTGACCAAATTTTTAGCGAATGTCTGTTTGGGGCGGCCTGACCGCATGACCGTGTTGTGGTTGAATTTTAAGTTTTTTTATATAATTCCTATAATTTTCTTAAACCTTTCTATAGTTTTTAAACTTCTGGAGGTGTATTAGAATCAGTTTCCTGTAACTGATATTACTAAAATCGGTTATAGTCATATGACTATAACATGATAAGTCATTATTAAAATGAATATAGTCATAATGTATATTTAAGATAATAATAAATGATTATATAAATTCTGTTTTAACAGATGTAAAATTAAAAAAAGTTATACTTTAGAAGTATTTTCTTTATACAAAATCTTGAGCTTTAACTTATCGGGAAAAACCTGGAGGTCAAATGCCTACTTATACAACGGCGCCACCGTTATTTTTCAAGTCTCATCACAATTTGGAATGCTTGGAAAAATAAAACGCGATTATAAGCCTTAAGACTTATTGACTTTAGAAAAGTTCATGGAAACTTAGTCAACATAAATCCCATTCGATTTAACTTATAAACTTGATTTTCAAGTATCGATTGAATCATTTTAATTCTTGTCAATCAAACCAAGTTTACGCAGGAAATAAAAACGCGGTTCTTAGAAGTTATTACTACCGGATGTAGCTAAAAGAAGCTTAACTCCAACTCCATTTTCATTGCACTTAATAGCTACGATGTTCGAATATAACAGAATTCTTCTAATATTTACGGTGTACTTAGTACAAGTGAACTTTGACACATAATCTTGAGTAGTGTGCTATTCAGTTTGCGTATCCAAGGTAACGATCTGCATCCAAATACTAATTTAGAGGTCAATATTAACGTAAAGCAGCTGATATTATGAAGTAATTACTGTTATTAAACTTCTACTTTATAATTCTTCAAACATCTTACGTCACATTTATTCCCCGCCGTATCGTCAGCAGATTCCATATTTTCATAACTGACTACTGTCATTGGCATATAAAATTATGAATACTCATTATACGGTTACAAAAATGTATTTGATACGCAGTAAGATGGCCTCGAGTATTCTAACTCTGTGACGGAAAACCGAATATTTGAGCAACACAGGAAGATGAAGCATATGATCGATATGTTATATCCCGCTGCATTCTTATCTTTTATCTTCTGTAATAAACAATTATTATTTCAATATCCTATTGAATTTTAGAGGATTTCTAAAGGAAAAATGAGTTTATGAAGGTTAGATCATGGAGAGGGAGGTGAGTTTTTTTGGAAGAGGGAGACTTACCGATCAAGTATATATATATATATATATATATATATATATATATACACATATATATATACTTGATCGGTAAGTCTCCCTCTTCCAAAAAACTCACCTCCCTCCTCCATGATCTAAACCTTCATAAACTCATTTTTCCTTTAGAAATCCTCTAAAATTCAAATAGGATATTGAAATAATAATTTGTTTATACAGAAGATAAAAGATAAGAATATATATATTATATATATATATATATATATATATATATATACTTGATCAGTATATATATGTTATAGATGATTTTGTTGTTGTGTGTCCCCTAGACGACCCGATAACATTCGCAGAGCTCTATCGGATCTAAATTAAACTTGGTACAAAAATGGTTTATAAAATATTTGTGACGTCATTAACACACAATAATGAAGTATCAAGTATTTAAAAAACACAACCTTAAACATTAATCTGATTGGGCTCATATATATGTATATACATTCATATATATGTATATACTAATATGTACTTATATGTATGGTAATAACATGTACTGACTCGAATTTTATTATCATAATTTTATGGATTGACATATATTACATAAAGTGAATAAATCACGTTTTTAGACTCGATTTATGACATAATGCGTTTGCAAATTTTCTAATATCGTGGCAGTATGCCACATTATGTGGACATGAAGCCAGATGGACAACCGTTTGAATGCAAAGAGGCCTTCGGTCTCTTGTTAACTTCACATAGTGCTGCTGGTGTAGGAAGAATATGGTGTTCACTCTAAAACTCCGAAACTGGGATTCCATTAGAATTATCGGACGGATAATTCTAATAATAAGGGACGCTTGAGGCTTTTTTAAGTGGATTTGTGTTTTATTGGTGGCCTGTGCGTGAATGAACCTGCATATATGACAATAGATTTACGACAATTCATTTGCTATTGGCACTCATTTTGAATTCACTCATTTTTAAAAAACTGACAGTTAAAGATGCAATTTATAAAACCTTAGTGGCAAAAATCATTGTTGCTACAATAGGAATTGTACATTATGCGTATAAAAGGTTCGTTTTCTTAATTATCTTTTCAATAATATGATGGCGTTTTGTAGTCAATTGTAGAAAGATATTATAGATCGTAGTCTAAGTGGCTTAGAATTTATTTAACAGGAAAGCATGTCAATCAAGACGATAGATAGTAATTCTATGTGAATCATCTTGAATGGGGACATTAAATGGTCTGTTAAAAGCAGTAGAGCAACATGCTTATTTTTTCGCATCACTTAAAAACATATCCCAATGTTTCGTTTTATAATTAGTTTCATTCTAGACTTTCTAGTCTAGAACTAAATTATAGTTCAAATTTATTTTTCTGCGCGATTTCACTTCTACGATAAAGTATAATTAAAATAAATAGTTCATAGTAAAGTTATGACTGGAAAATCCCACCCGTATATCAAGATAACACGTATGAGAGCTTATGATACTTTGTAAACACTTCTACTGATAAACATTATGTGGGTCGCTTTAACTATTACTTTTACAGGTATCATTACTCAGTATTAGTTTCATCAGCCAAACAGGCTGTCATTTGCCATTTTACTACAAATAATTCAAAAAATAGTACAATGAAGATGACCTACAATGCACAAAGACCCCGTTGCAGCGCTTATTTAAGTTATTTTTAATACATTAACCAATCATTAGGTACATTTAGCCTAGCAGCAGTGGAACAAAAAGTAATATTTGAAGAATTAAATCGAGACTGATTTTCATCTTAAAAGAATAAAAAGGAATAGCACAAATGTAAAACATTCCATAAGCAAATTTTATCAAATGAAATTTGATTGGAAATTTCATGATAACCTCACTAAGCCTTGTCAACCTGTACTAGGCATTGTGAAACCTAACCCAAACAAAACAGCAGGCAGTGAAAAGAGGTTGGTGTCCCAAGATTAAAATTCTTGGACTCACCTTCAAGGGCTTTGGAGAGTTACCTCCTACTTTTCCTCACCTACTACTGTAGATATAAGGAAAAGTATTATGTTCCTACTTTCAATCTATAGCATAAAGACACTATGATGATAACAGACGCACATACAAACAGACATCTAGGTAAAAATCATTCAGCGAGTCTTAATAATACCTGGAATGAAATAATTAAGTTAAAATCTCGGTTTTGAAATTTTAGTGAAAACACGATATTTTTCCCAAATATTTTTGGCATAAATAGGGAAAGTAAAAATGAAATAGTGGGAGTTTCAAAACTTTTTAAAATTCTTAGTAAGTTTTCAAAAAAATCGAAACTTTTTGCATTAAGAATTGCGAGCAAATTGTTTATTTAAAATGTGAATCATTCGTAATAAGTTGGTCGAAAGGTTTAAAAAGAAACGCTTGCTTAGGCTCAACTTTCCTCCAAACAATTTTACAATTACCATACGTTGCAACAAAATCTTAGATGTTTTAAAGTTTAATTTCTCTTGCAAAATGCTAGTACAGTTGTTCAAGCATAACTATAGTTTATTATTATAGAATGATTTCCCCGCAAAATGAGTCAACCGTTATAATTTCTTCGGAAAATCCTAATAAAATAATTATTTTCTTTCCTTTCACCAATAATTTGTACTTGTAACTTACTGTACATTGTAACAGTATAAATGTTTATTTTGAAATATTAGGGGTTTTTGCAAAAAAAGAAGCTGAAGAAATTGGCTTAGCCGATGTAATTAATTTCTTTACTTACTTATTTTTACAGTACGATATATGCAATACATTGTGTAGCTATTTTGTTACTAAATTTCCAAAAACCCAGATTATAATCAAGTGTTCGGTAAATCCCCAGTATGTTACATGATAATACCTGGATCTAAGTTCCTTATACTTATCTAAAAAAAACTTTCACTTCCGATATTTGGAATAATAAAAGTCCCACATCATTAACAATAGAACCAAGTTAAAAAGATTAACAATAACGGGGGTTTTACCTGCGGCTTGCACAACCTGCAGACTATGCCAAGTACAATGGCAGTTGTGCTTCGTAATGATCCATAATTACTTTACTTATAACTTGATATAAGTAATATAATTTAATAAAAAATAAACCATAATAGTTATTTATGCCAGGCTGAGAAGTGTGTCTTTATGTCACGGCAAATAGATTTACCGACGAGCGAAGCGAGTCGGGAAAAATTGCCAAGACATAAAGACATTCTCAGCCGGATGGCATACACTATTTTCTTTGATGTAGCACTCATTAAATAAACTGCGCTATATACTTAATTGAAAAATCAAACGTCCAATTAACTCCATATTATCGTCGTCATTGAATTCATCCATAGCTTCACACTTTTACTCAAAAATGTATAAGCTTTACAAATAAACACACAAAAATTGTCAATAAGAACACCTTTTAAGAACGAAAAAAAAAATTAGTCTACGAACAAAAACAGAAACAAAATGAACGTTTTTAAAGAAACCTCATGATGGTTTTACACAGATTGTTTTTTTGAACACGCTACATTACAGCAATGGCGGCAATATATGAATTACTTTTACGTCCTAGGAGTTTTTTTTACATTCATTATTGTCCTCGGAGGTGAAAAGTACTAAATAACCTCCTATAACAATAATGATTGGCTTCTCATCCTAAAAACGGTCCAATAAAGTGCTCAATTACGTACTACTTCAAAAAAAATATTTTACCTATACAAACGTATAACCTATTCGTATTTTTGTAATTTGAGGCAATTCTAAGGAACTGACAAGGAACCATAATAATACATATACCCTTCTAGAGCCTTGCGCCTCATGAGGGTCAACCCTGCGGGAACCATTTTAATGTTAGTGTCAACAGTTACGCTCAAAGTATGACCTTAAGTTGTAGATAATTTATTAGATCAAGTCTTATATAATCTTGAAGCGTGAACTGTGGGATGCGGTACCAAACCTCCGGGTGTTTACGGTCAGTATAATTACTAACTCTTATCGACTTCGAACGCGGAGGCGGTTTCCCACAATGAAGCTACTTCTTTCGCTGGTGCTGTGAGCAAATGTCCTGCTGCAAGCCAAAAGTATGATTTGGAAACGAAGGTTATACTTATGTCATCACTAATTTTGTGATGACAATAAAATTTGTATAACATAGTATTAAAAGAGCATATTATAACTAAGAATTAAGAATATCATTAAATGGGACAAATATCTCAAAAATGGAATTATTTGGCAGACATACTGATATAAAACGGAATGAAGTATATTGATAATTTGCTCCATTTCGCTTAATGTTTTGCTAGAGCGGAAAGATTCTCTACATAATGTTAGGATCCTAGTGCCCATCTTTCTGCAAAAAAGTTTTATTCTGGAAAACTTTGTTAAAAAAACCTCGTATTGTGAAAACAAATTACAGTTTCTTAATTACCTTAACAAGGTAAATAAAAAATGTAAGGTAATTATTAAAAATTGGATACGGGGTACCTCGGAACTTTTTCTGTGTTAACGGGTCTGATACGCTAACTTTCACCACTTACGGATTTACTTTGCTCGTCTTCAGACAAGGAAAACTCAGTTTTAATGCCGTGAGCCACTCATCTTCGACAAATACACACATACAAACAGAGAGTTAGGTAAAAAACCACCTGGAACCAGTGGCGGACTCGGCCAAAAAGGCCCGCGGAGGGTTTGGCCTAAAAGGGGCCAAACCTCAAGGGGCCCCTTAAGGGGGGATCATTTAAATGTAATATATACAATATACATGTATGTACTATTTTATGTTAAGGGCCGTTTTGTACTGTTTTAGGGTCCTGATCAAGTATGTTAAGGGTCATCATTGCCTAAAGTCTTCGTATGGGGCTCTTAAATGTCTAGTAACAATAGTTAGGGGCCATAAAGATCTAAAATTTATAATATATTTTTAATTACTAAAAAAAGTCCTTTTAGGCTGCTTTAGGGCCCTGATCAAGTATACTAGGGCCCTTTTAGGCCCTAGTCTTAAGTATGGGGCCCTTAAAAGTCCAGGAAAATAGATAGGGATCTTAAAGACCTTATAGACCAAGAGCCCAGGGGTGTTTTGTTAATAAAAAAGTGTAATGGCTGGAACTGGTCTCAATTTTTCGTAAATACCTTCCTGAACAAGGATCTGCAATTCTGCCGACTCGTATCGGATGGGTGTCCCAGGCAGAAAGCACTTTAGGGTCAAAGATTCTGCCTGGGACACCCATCCGATACGAGTCGCAGAATTGCAGATCCTTGTTCAGGAAGGTATTTACGAAAAATTGAGACCGGTTCCAGCCATTACACTTTTTATTAACAAAACACCCCTGGGCTCTTGGTCTATTAGATTCAGGAAACATAACAAATTAAGAATATTTTAAAGTACTTTTAAAACATTTGCCTATAGGAGCTCTTTCGTCCCTACCTCAGAGTGTTATGAATATATAACATAATTATAATAAATAATTATATTTATACATCAAAGCCTAAAAATATTAATTATCGTATTTTTATTTAATTTTCGTTGTTATTTCTGTAAGGTTATTTTTGGCTGAGTAGCACAGGAAGGGCTGCTGCCCTCGGACTCATTGTCCACTCCGCCCCAGCTTGAAACGTGTAATTAAGTTAAAACCTCAGTTTCGGGTTTTTAGTTCAAACACAATACTTTCCTTACATACCTACTGTGTAAAAGAGGAAAAGTAAAAAGTGACTAAAAATATTCTATGTCTTGTTGGCATTGAGATTTATGCGGTAAAATGAACATTTTTTGTTAACATAAAGTTGTCGCGGCAGCGAGAAACAAGTTAACTGGCATGGCAAGTTTATTTGTGGTTAAGTTTGTAAGAATTTAATGAAACCAAGTCTTATTTAGCTATTCCTTGAAGAGAAAGGCCTTATTATTAGTAGCGTACTAGTTACAAGAGTATAGTATATGGCGGAAAATAAGTTCACTAACAGACTACTTTCGCTCTTTAAAACTCTTTAGCCTCGTAAATTAGAGTCTTGCATAAATAATAATTATGTTCCTAGTAATTAAGTAATGGAAATCGTGAATACGTAATACATTTTCTATGTCGTGGAAAATGGATCGCTACTGTTTTCAGTTGTATTGCTTTCTACATATTTTATA
The DNA here is from genome assembly GCA_018340805.1 of Microvelia longipes. NCBI lineage: Eukaryota > Metazoa > Arthropoda > Insecta > Hemiptera > Veliidae > Microvelia > Microvelia longipes. The sequence goes on from JACMZG010000002.1 coordinate 421,736, forward strand.
TTTTCACTTTCACGTATCTTAAGACGTTAAATCATCTACCAATATTTAATACATTGTATAATCTGCTCCTTCAAAATATTATCTTATAATTCTAAGTCAAGAAGCTTCTAGATTTTTATTTCATTTTCAATGCATTTGTTATGATCAAGTACTAAATAACCGCGACATAATTGCTCTGACACGAGCGAGTCTTTCCCGCATTTTAATTGCATTTATTTGCATCTCTAATATATGAAGAAAACTCGACTATTCCGTCACTGTGTGATATAATCAAGTATCATGTTAATTAATGTTGGTTTTGTTACAATCAACAATGCAGATTTGATTCTTAGTTACGGTCTAAGTATACTATTATGTAACTATGAAATAAATGTCACGTGATTTTCAGTTAACAAAACATAGCAGACATCATGCTTACTCTCAATAAAAGAATATAGAGTTTATTCAAATTAACATTTTGTCAAACCTCGCTATGGGGAGGGAAAACCGGCCTTATCATTAGTCAGGGCTGTCAACTTTAGGAAATTAGTACAATTATTGACTTTAAGTTGTCGAGACCTGTGTTTAGACTTTCGCGGTCTCATCATTTTTACAGCCTATATAGATTAAGTGTCCAAAAGTATAGATGGAGTCCATCGCAGAGACTCAGTTTTATTTTTCGTTTCCTTGCATGGGCGTAGCCAGGGTTGCCCTTAGGGGGGGGCCATCATATATAATATATATATATATAATATATATATATATATAATATATATATATATGTGTGTGTGTGTGTGTCAGTGTGTATGTAATGGTTTTTTTTTAAAATAATTCTGGCGCGATGGTCCGCATTTCAGGCGAATTTCTTTTGGATGCGTGTTTTCGTGCTTAACAACAATCCTGGTTGGAATAGTAATTTCTATAGTTTTTTACATTATATAAGTTTACAACTACTGAATAAATAATTTCGGCGCGGTGGTCCGCTGTCGGGCAAATTTCATTTAGAATGCGTGTTTCTGTGCTTAAAAACCCATTTCTTCGTTAACGTTCCGGTTCATGCTTTAAAACCTAAGCTGTTACTCAATTGTCAAGCACTGCTCGTAACTCATTTTGTCTGTATTTTTTAAAGGAAATGCGCATAATTATCCAGTTGTTTTTACAAAACTATGCCTCTAAAGTTAGTAGTACGCACTATTATTTGAAATAGTTTAAAGCTTAGTTACTTATCTTAAAGCTTAGTCAGTTATCTTTCAAATGTTTCAGCGCATTTCCTTTGAAAAATACAGACAAAATGAGTTACGAGCAGTGCTTGACAATTGAGTAACTGCTTAGGTTCTGAAGTATGAACCGGAACCTTAAGCAAGAAATGGGTTGTTAAGCACGGAAACACGAATTCTAAATGAAATTCGACCGACAGCGGACCACCGCGCCAGAATTATTTAGTAGTTATATACATATATAATGTAAGAAAAGAATAAAAATTAACGTTCCTACCAGGATTGTTGTTAATCAAGGAAGCACGCGTACCAAAGGAAATCTTCCGATATGCGGACCACCACGCCAGAATTATTTTGTAGTTATAAACTTATTTTATGCAAAAAAACGATAAAAAATATCGTCCCAACCAGGATTTAAACCCAGGAGAGAGTTTGAGTAATTCAACACACAGGCCCAAAAAACATGGAAAACGACTCCCCACTTAAAATATGTTATTTAGGGTCCAAAATTTAGGTTTTCCTGCATTAACCACCGTTTTTTGACTTTTTACGGTCACTTAGAGTGGCCGTATCGACTTCAGACCGAATTTATTCGATTCGACGCCCAAAAATACATAGGGGGAAAACGACACCCTACCCAAAATTTGTTGTTCATCAACCGTAATTTTGGTTGTCAGTAATTTTTTGTGCTTTTTCGACTTTTTGGTCATTTAGAGTGGTCGTATTGACTTCAGACTGGTTTCATTCGATTCAGTGCCCAAATATACATAGAAAACGACACCCTACTCAACATTTTTTTTTTCGACCTAAATTTTGGTTTCCGGTAATTTACAATGGTTTTTCGACTTTTTGGTCATTTAGAGTAGTTGCATTGACTTCGGACCGGTTTCATTTGATTCAGCGTCTCAAAAAACATATACATTGACCTTTTTACGGCGAGAAATATTAACCCTGAATTTTGCTGATTTTTTGAAAATTTTGCTGACTCAGCAAACTGAAAAACAAAAACCTTGTTTTCAACAGGGTTCGTGTCCTCCCAAAGGTTGATTTTTGTACCAAGTTTGATTAAAAAATATTAATCCTTTCGAAAGATAGTGTTTTTACAAGAAACTGATGCCTATCCCATTAGCTAATTTTATTCCCAAAGGAAATTCGTTAAAAAACAAAGCTCTTAGAGGACAAATCAAAACAATTTTTTTTTAAATAGTCTTAATGAAAAACAAAAAACAATCCCTAAAACAAAATACAAATTATTATTGAACTGAACTGAACTAAATATGGTTTTTATTTAATAATAATAAAACCACAAAGTTAATATGTCGAACTAAAAAAACAAATTTAATTTTTAAGACAAAATCTACCTTTAAGCTCTAAATTATTATAAATAAAAATAATAATATAAAATTAATTAATTATTTTTATAAAATTAAAATTTAAATTAATTTTATATAAAAAAATGTTTTTCCTTGCCTGAACCATAGTTTTTATATAATTTTTGCAACAACCCTGCTCGGCTAGGGGGGGGGCGGGCCCCCCCCCCCCCCCCCTGCTACGCCCATGTTTCCTTGTGTTATGTATTAGTTTATAAGACGTTTGAACTTAGGCCGTAAGCGCCCATGCCTCCTTTCAACATTTACTACGTAGACACAGCGCATTTAACAGATGAACATGTTCCGATTGTTCCATACGCGTAACAGCTTCCAAACTGTTAAAGCTAGAAAGATGTAATTAGTCTCGTCGGGAAGCTGAGTAAATTTCTTACAGGAAATTATTAACTTTAACTAGTTGTCAAGTATTTTAGAACTGCTACCCAAAAAGTTGCAAGAAAAATAGGTTTTTGAAAAAATTGAACTTTTGGTATTTTTATGGTAGGGCATTAGAGGAAGTAAGAAGAGTGCAAAAGTTTAGCCAAAGCGGAAAAAATTCTTTTATCATAGGTTTTTAAGAATACTTAAAATATTTTCAGACATTCAAATTTTGACTATTGAATGTATAAAAATGTTTAAGTTCTTTTCAAAGGGCAATGATGAGAGAAGTTTTTTCCATTCTTGGTTAAACTTTTGCTCATTTGTTACTTTCTCTAATGCCTTACCATAAAAATTCATTTTTTGCAAAACAAATCAATAGCATGCACCTTTTTAGGTAGTTCCAAAATATTTGACTTAGTTAATAATTCATTCTTTAGGAAATTTACTGAGATTGCCAACGAGACCAATTTCATCTCTCTAGCTTTAACAGTTTTATCATGATCAGAAGCTATATTAACGATTTTATGATGCGAGGTCAAATAATTTTTAAAAAATATTAAATTTGACCTAGTGGGAAAACGGTTGGAGATCAGGGTTTATATTATAGGATATTTTTTGTTCCCCTTGAAGTACTATTAATCCATCTTCCGTGGACACTATATAAAACACCCTGTATAAATATCTGTATGTAAAAGATCTACTTTTTCGTTGGGTAGATGACGATAACTTTCAAAGGCTTTGAATAAAATTTATGACGTCATCAACCCAAGTTAATGACTTAAAGTTATGACCTCTAAGATTTCTTTTAGGCTCAGTAGTGTTTGAGTGGGGGGGCTTACAGTATGAAAGATAGACAACTGCCTTTTGATCCACCCTTATTAGGCTACTGTTGCAGACAGACATGACAAAAATGGCTCCCTCGGAACCACAGCGAGCTAAGCACGCCCGAAGAGTGGAAAGACCTCAAAGAGCTTCTTATAGTCATAGGCATTAAATGATTGGAATTGGTTTCAGCTCAGTTGGACTATTCTATAGAATAGTCCGACTTATAAGTGGCTTTTTGGCAAATAACCTAATTATGTTAACCTAATAACGACATCACCAATAAGTAAAAAGAAGCTTTCTTTTACTATTTAGTACGTTCACACACACTCTAGATCCGCGGATCGTATAGAAAACGTATACAATACGGTCAACTAACTTCACGGTTCTTGCAGCGTATTTGTTTAGTTGATCGAGTGACAACTGATCTCGCCAAAACATGGCGTCTTGTATAGTGAATCTTCACTTTTGGTTATAAGGAAGTTTAAAACAAAAAATATATTTAATTAAATTGTGATTTCTTTGCATAATAATAAAGTTACACTAAAAAAAATAATATTCCAAAAGTTATTTGATCAAAAACGATTATATAGAAGTGAAATAAAAGTTCTACGAGAAGGTTATCCGTTAAATACGATCGTCTCTTAAGGTACACACACAAAAAGACAGCGTATCGGGGGATCCATTTAGATTCCATCTCCCTAGTTCTAGCGTATGCGATCGGATCCCCTCCGCATGGTTCATACAGCTTAAATTACCGTATTGAGAGATCGTACTCTATACGATACGCGGATCTAAAGTGTGTGTGAACGTACTAATTCAGTGGCTGTAAGATAATTGGTCAACGCTCCATATATCTTATTGTATGTATTTATGCGTCTATATGAGTCTGAAGGGGCCATATCAAACATCGTGGAGGCGGGGCGATAATAATTTACTAGATACATGGAAAAATTCCAATAAATAATAATAAAACAACAATTAATACAAAAATATCAATCTGGCCACAGGGATCTGCTCCCAGGCTGCGAAGCGGCCAAATTTATTCATCATTTAGGGCATAATAAACTTGATTTGTTCGCATTATTACGCCAGAGTTTTTGCGTTATAGTCATATCGTATGTTTTACAATTGATTTCGAAATAATTCAGCTCTGAAATATAATGTCCCTTAAATAAAATTTACTTTATATGAGATTTCTGTTATAAAAGATTGAATGCTTTTTTTAAAAATTTGTTTCTGACAGGAACCAGAAACCTTTCTTATCAGGTTAAGAGTCTGTAGTGTAGCTTTTAGCGAATTTCCTTACTTTTATTGTTTTCCTTAAAACAATACATAAAATGGTCTCAGTTATTCAATCTTACAGACATCTTATAAAAAACGGTCGTAGCATTTGGTTTTAGAAAATCCCATAAATACTGGGATTTCACTGATCTCTAATATTATACTGATATTCCAGTAATTTTAACATTACTTTATTTCTTTGAATTATTTCGGAAACCGGACATACCTGCCCACTTGGCCAGTCTGTCGATGTAATTTTTATTTTTATCAAACTGAACAAGAAATTATTTGTAGTCATCAATCAAATGTTGAAAGTAACAAGATGTAGGATACTGTCTAAGGTCAGTTTTGCTAGTTCTGGAATTCCCCTGTAGGAAGCGCTAAGTTGTAAGACTTGTGTCAGTTGACATTAAGACATACAGGCTGTAAAAATATGAGTTAGATACTTTGAAGAAGATATTAAAACTTGTCTGGTTTTAAACTGGAAATAAAGTTTAGTAGTAGAGTATATGTAATACAGGTTGGATAAATTAAGATTACTTGATTTTGTTTTTACATAATTTATATGACTAATTTAAATGTTGTGTTTGTTGATTTATTGGTTATTGATAAAATAAAGATTTATTAAGTATTTATAACTATAAGAATATGTTGTATATGCAATTTCGAAATGGGTATAAAAATCGATCTTAAAGTTAAAGCTAAATCATTGATTTTGAGCCAAGTGAGATCGATTTTTGAATGATCGATAGATCAATCTCGATTCAGGAATTAATCAGGAAGGTAATTCCTGATTTAAAAATCGTTCTAACTTGTCTTAAAATTATAATAATAATAATAATAATATTCTTTATTTATTATGTAAGCCTTACAAGGATATAACATGTCATATATACAAAACAAATAATACAAAGAGAGTATAAAAACTAAAGAATTTAAAAAAAATAAATAAATAAATATATACATTAGTGAATATTTTTTTCTAGTTTTGTAAATATTCTTTTACATCATAATATGCTTTTGAGATTAGCAAAGCTTTTAATTGTTTAGCAAACGACATTATATTTTTAGCTTGTTTTATTTCTTGTGGCAATTTATTGTAGCAAGCTATTGAAATGTTGTGTGGGGCTTTCTTAAACAAAGCAGTCCTGCAGGGAGCTTGACACAGGTTGGATTTATTTCTAGTGTTAAACGAATGAACACCACTATGAGTGATGAACTTATCAGGATGCTTAGCTACAAACTTACACGCTTCAAAAATAAACATGGAATAAACTGTTAGAATATGTTGCTTAATAAAAGTTGGTTTAGTAGATGTTCGAGGAGGGATAATTAAAAATCATCCTAACTATCCTTTTTTGCAAAATAAAAAGTCTGTTTACATCTGGACTTGTTCCCCATACAAGAATATGTTGTGCTAAATAAGGATATACCCAGCCATAATATACCATTAATAGGGCATCAGTTGAGTTGAAGGACTTAAGTTTCCTCAACAGGAAACTTCCTATAGATTTCCTATAGATTAGGACGATCTTAAGAAACGATCACAAATTTTTTAGTATGTACAATGTCACTGACTTTATTTACACAGGCCAAATTTATTTTGAGACTCGATGTTTAATTATAATTTATAAAGTAAATCATTCTTAATTATTATTTATAATTATTTCAAGAAATTATTTACAATAAATATAATATCATTTATTTTAAAGAGAAGAATGGTAAGTAACTTCCCAAATGAAATAATAAGGCATTAATGCAAACCAACATTCAGCCTTTACAGGTCATCGTGACGCCCAAGCTAAGCAGAACAGCAAAAGATAAAAAGAGCTGGTTCTGGTTCCAGCATTGAAACTTTGGGCTCACCCTAAAGGATTTTAGAGGGTTAAGAATTTCTAGCAGGCCTTATGTCCCCATTGATGTTACGATAGTTTATGTAGGTAACCCATAAGATCTGACAAATAACCTTGTTGTGAGTGCCTAGAGTTCAGTGCTGGGACAAGAGACAGTTCTCTCTTACATACATACATACATATATATATATAATATATATATATATATATATATATATATATATATAATATATATATATATAAATATATATATGTGTGTGTGTGTGTGTGTGTGTGTGTGTGTGTGTGTGTTTTTATAAGTATTTCTACACAAATCTTGTAAACACGCTATCTCTCAAACGAATAAATATTTTTTAATCAAACTTAGTACAAAAATAAACCTTGGGGAGGACACGAACCCCATTGAAAACAAGGTTGATGTGAAGTCATTAAACTCTTTTGCCAAGTCGATTACTGGTAGTCGATTATTATTAGTCGATTACCGATGGTTATTGTCGGTGGTGGAGAAAAAACTGTGGTCGATTATCAGTAAACCTATAATACGGCCACTAAATAACATATTTCAAGGGGAGGGGAGTCGTTTTCGATGTTTTTTAGGCCTGTGAGTTGAATGAAAATAGTCTAGAGTCGACACGAGCACTCGAAGGCAAGGTACCCAGGTTCGAATCCTCGAAAGGGTGATACTTTTTTATCGGTTTCTTTAATTTTATAAGTTTATAACTACGTGGTCAGATAAGTTCCTCGCTCGATTCACTACTTCTTTAATAAAATGTACTTAAATTGAGAGTTCATTATTCTGTCAAAAATTCAGAAAGTCTTGCAGAACAAATTTTGCATAATATAAGCGTTAAGTTTGTATTAAGCATGTACTTTATTTCAGCTTCTGTATTTAAGATCTATATTGCTACAAGGTTTGCACAAGGATTACTTTATACTCGCACAACAACCTAACATATGCGTAATTTGTTGATAAGAATTCGCTAAAAGCATACAAATTGTGAAAATTGTAAAGGAAATTTTTAAGAATACTCACCCAGCAAAGGACACGAAGATGACGTGTTGATGTTTTTCAAAAACATTTGATGTAAAGTAAATTCTGTTAGAAAACAATACTTATCCATGACAATTTATTATTTTATTTTCCGATTACTTGAACTATTTATTTTTAATTCACTTTATAAATATAACTGGAACTCTAGATTGATCAACGGTGTTCTACTTTCTTAAATTAATAATTTAACTAAAGAATGGAATTATAAATTGTTCGAAAATCCACTTGAGAAAAGTTAAGAATTTCAGAAGGCTATGACATTGGGGTGGGAAGAAGACAAACTAGCTGGCTTGGGGTTTTCCCTGAACCAATGGCCACTGTAGAAGGCCTTCGACAAATTGCAAATATAGATAACTTTAAGAAAAATAACTTATCGAGCCAAGCCAACTTGGGTTTTAAAAAACCAAGCATAAGGCACGTTTTAGAGGATGATAATATACATGGTTAAAGTCATAAAATGCTCATGAGATGTGAAGTATGTTGGCACCTGAATAATTATGAGTTTAAAATTAACCATTAGCCCACTAATAGTGGATGTCCTCACTATAATAGATGTAAGTCAACTGTTCGAAATCAAAAGTTAGAAACATGCAGCTTTTGATTTTTCGTCTAAGTTTTTGCCACTACGAACTCAGCCTTTGCTCTCGACCATAATATGGACAGCTTTGAGTATAAATTTTAAGTTTTTATACTTATCATGCACCGCCTCCGTGGCCAAGGTCGTTAAGGCGTTAGTCTTTAAACTGACCTTTGACACCCACGGAGGTCTGGGGTTCGCATCCCAGGTTACGCTTTCAGTTTATAGAAGATTATTGTTTAGATTAGATATATTATCGCCAACTTTAGAATTCACTGTGAGCGTAACGGTTGCTACTACCACCTGAGGTGGTTCCCGCAGGGGTTATCCCTGATGAGCCGCAAGGCGCTAAACGGGCATTATTATTATATTATACTTATCATGCTGATTAGGTATAATTTTAAACATGCTAAATGGTTTAATTTATTTATATTACATCAATAGTATTATTATCATAATAAAAATTTCTTGTGATTATTAATTTTATAATCGTTAATAAAGTGTTTTACTTGTTAAGTAATAAATGTTATGTATCTAAACTTCGGCCTCAGCGCTAGGGGCCGCTTCGCGGCCACATGTTTGTTGCTCTATATCAGTTTTTCATGTTACTAGTTTATATAAGTGGCATACTGCCTCAAACAAAACATTAAACAAAAACGTGATTTGTTTACATTATGTTATAATGTCAATCAATAAACCTAGAACTAATGCAGATAACAAATTTTAAACTTCATTTATAAGTTAACCATACATATTAGTACATGTGTTTAAATTTTCACAATTTATTGAAGTTTTATGTTTTTTTTAAATTTACGCTGTCACTATTGTGACGTCACGTATATTTCATAAACAATAGCGTTTAGGACATTAACAATGTCGATTTTGGTACCAAGTTTCATTACGATCCGAGAAAGCGTTTCAAAATTATCGTATCCCATAGAAACGTTTAGAAACGAAATCTTGTACATACATGCATACACACACACAAGCACACACACACACACGCACGACACACACACAAATATATATATATATATATATATATATATATATATATATATATATATATAATATATATATATCTATATATATATATATATAGTCTACAAGAATTTTGTAGACCACTGCTTTGCGAGCGATGCTGACTAGCGCTTTCTGAATGCAATTTGGCTTTTTTACTGCTAAGAGCTTAGCTTGTGCATCTAAATGTATATATATGTATGTATGTACATTGTGTATATGTATAAATGTAAAATATATATATATATATATATATATATATATATATATATATATATATATATATATATATATATATATATATATAAACATCAAAAATATCTGCAAATTTTTGATCAGTAACCTCTATTTCATAAGCTCATTATCTTAGAAATATACTAAAATCAAGATCATATTTGGCAAAAATGAATTTAATTTAATAATATTAAATTTAATTAAAATCTTATTTATCTGTTTTTAATTGTGAAAAGTTAGTTAAACAGCAGATTGTTTCTTGAACCTAGCTTTGTACTCTCCCTTTAATAGCATTAGTTCTCAAACTAAAGATCTAAGGTTATTACTAAATAAAATTTTAATTATTTAGTTATTTTAATTAAATAATTTATGATAATAATTATGATTTTTTGGGAGTTCTAAAAAGGCATTAGGCACCTACCGCTAGTTTTTATTTCTAATCACTAATTTTTTTGCGTATAATAAATAAAAGTAATCGTTAATGCCTCCTACTTTTAGCGAATTTCCTTTGAAAATTCGCCTAATGGATAGGCGTCATGGCGGAATTCGAACCTCGACCACGACACAAATCCGTTTCAGAGGTCCCTTATGACGAAAAAAAATTTTCGCGAGACTTTATATATATATATATATATATATATATATATATATATATATATATATATATATATATATATATATATATATATATATATATATATATATATATATTATATATTATATATATATATATATATATATATATATATATATATATATATATATATATATATATATATATATATATATGTATCTAGACACTTTCTTGTAAACACTCTATCTTTCGAACGGATTAATATTTTTAACCAAACTTGGTACAAAAATCAATCTTGGGGAGGACACGAACCCTATTGAAAACCAGGTTTTTGTGACGTCAGCAACCCGGTTTGCTGAGTCAGCGAAATTTTCAAAAAATCGGCAAAATTCAGAGTTAATATTGTTTGCCGCGAAAAAGGTTAATATTTATGTTTTTTGAGACGCTGAATCGAATGAAACCGGTCCGAAGTTGATACGACCACTGTAAGTGACCTAAAAATCGAAAAAAACCATTGTAAATGACCGAAAACCAAAATTTAGGTCGATAAAAAATAAATTTCGAGTAGGGTGTCGTTTTCTATGTAATTTTGGGCGCTGAATCGAATGAAACCGGTCCGAAGTCGATACGACCACTTTAAGTTACCAAAAAGTCGAAAAAACCACAAAATTATAAAAAACCAAAATTACGGTCGTTGAAAATTAAATTTCGAGTAGGGTGTCGTTTTCAATGTTTTTTACGCCTCTGAGTTGAATGCCGGTGGTCCGGAGTCAATACGACCACTCAAACTCAAGGTACCTGGGTTCGAATCCTGGAAGGGTCCATAATTTTTTATCGTTTTTTTTACTTAATATAAGTTTACAACTAGAAAATAATTCTGGCGCGGTGGTCCGCATGTCGGGCGAATTTCCTTTGGATGCGTGCACTCAAACCCAGAGTACCTGGGTTTAAATCCTAGTAGGGACAATATTTTTTTTTTTTTTTTTACCTAATATAAGTTTACAACTAGAAAATAATTCTGGCGCGGTGGTCCGCATGTCGGGCGAATTTCCTTTGGATGCGTGTTTCCGTGCTTTTTACATTATATAAGTTTACAACTACTAAATAAATAATTCCGGCGCGGTGGTCCGCTGTCGGCGAATTTCATTTAGAATGGGTGTTTCCGTGCTAAAACAACCCATTTCTTGCTTATGCAAGAACCATGCCCATTGCGTGGTTCCGGTTCATGCTTTAGAACCTAAGCAGTTACTCAATTGTCAAGCACTGCTCGTAACTCATTTTGTCTGTATTTTCAAAGGAAATGCGCTAAATCCTTTAAAGATAACTGACTAAGCTTAAAGATAAGTAACTATGCTTTAAACTAGTGCAAATAATAATAGTGTGTACATCTAATTTTAGAGGCATAGTTTTGTACAACCATCTGGATAATTATGCGCATTTCCTTTGAAAAATACAGACAAAATGAGTTACGAGCAGTGCTTGACAATTGAGTAACTGCTTAGGTTCTAAAGCATGAACCGGAACCACGCAATGGGCATGGTTCTTGCATAAGCAAGAAATGGGTTGTTTAGCACGGAAACACGCATCCAAAGGAAATTCGCCGACATGCGGACCACCGCGCCAGAATTATTTTCTAGTTGTAAACTTATATTAGGTAAAAAAAACAATAAAAAAATATTGTCCCTACTAGGATTTGAACCCAGGTACTCTGGGTTTGAGTGCACGCATCCAAAGGAAATTCGCCCGACATGCGGACCACCGCGCCAGAATTTTTTACATTACTTTTAAATTTTTTATTAATCTTTTATACTGTAGATAATTAAAGTTCTATAAGGGTATTTCCCTAGGTATATTATATTTCTAATATTTTATTCCAACTAAACTTTTATGATAACTCTTTTATTATATTCTTTTTTTCCTTTTAAGATAAGCAAACTAAATGTATTTGGGAATCCCAAATGATTTAAAGGCCGAAAAAGCAAATGTTTAAAAAGATTATTCCAGAGGTTTACTCAGAAAAACCAAATTAAGAATGATATCACTTCTTGTTAACTTAATAGGTTGTGTAAGAAAATGAATGACGCCTTTAAGGTATAAAACTAGACTAAACCAGAAATACCCTGACGTATTTAAGGTTACGAGCATAAAATATTGTATAGTGAATGTATTAAAACCGCGTAAGTAGAAGTTCCTGGTATTAAGTTTGAATTACTAAAAGATAAATGCTGTTATCATCTTGATTCATCATATATATATATATATATATATATATATAATATATTATATATATATATATATATATATATTCTATAATATTGGAAAATATAATTCTATTATCAAACAAGACATGTGATGCACACAAGATATGTGCAACAATACCCATAATCAAATAAAAGTATACCTTTAAATACAATTATATAGGTATTTTAGTTTAGTTTTTATCAGTAAACCGCTCGCCGAAACCCAAAAAGTGTAATGGCTGGAACCGGTATCAATTTTTCGTAAATATCTTCCTGAACAAGGATCTGCAATTCTGCCGACTCGTATCGGATGGGTGTCCCAGGCAGAACGCACTTTAGGGGTCAAATTTACCACCCAAGTTAATAAAAAGTGTAATGGCTGGAACCGGTCTCAATTTTTCGTAAATACCTTCCTGAACAAGGATCTGCAATTCTGCCGACTCGTATCGGATGGGCGTCCCAGGCAGAACGCACTTTAGGGGTCAAATGTACCACCCAAGTTAATTAAAAGTGTAATGGATGGAACCGGTCTCAATTTTTCGTAAATACCTTCCTGAACAAGGATCTGCAATTCTGCCGACTCGTATCGGATGGGTGTCCAGCAGAACCTTTGACCCCTAAAGTGCGTTCTGCCTGGAACACCCATCCGATACGAGTCTGCAGAATTGTAGATCCTTGTTCAGGAAGGTATTTACGAAAAATTGAGACCGGTTCCAGCCATTACACTTTTTCTTTACAAAACACCCCTGGGCTCTTGGTCTATCAGAATCTATTCCTGAAGGAGGAACATTTCTTTCTCAAAGATCTAGGCATACCAATGGTTTCCATGTTTCATTTAAATTACAAATGACTCTAATATTCTGAGAACTTTAAAACTACACAAACACTCTTCGGCCTACTTATAAAAGCTTAACTTAATTAATAGAATTAAAGTTTCAAGCTTCAACTTGATTAAATAGCTTAAACTCGTTTTTATTGTTTTGCGGGATCTGAAATTAATGGGACCGGTCTGAAGACGATATGAGAACACGAGAAGCTCAAAGTCAATGTTCTCAGATTCGAATCATGGTATACCGGCGATCAATTTTCATTGCTATACTTAATAATGATACGTTTTTAGATTTTTTTAAAAACATTTTAAACTAACAACACTATATTAAACAAACACCACCATTCTTTTTTAAACTAGTTTTACTATTTCTATCGATGAAAATTGTGATAATTGAATTCAAGTTCAACACACAGTTGGTACTTACACTTGGGAGGAGCTGAAGAATATATTAATAGTTGTTAGTATAAGTTCTCTAGTCGTAGATCAAATTTACTTTACCTACTACATTAAGCACAGTACCCAGTTCTTTACTGTACACATATAATATAAATATGTGCTTTAAGTCTTTGCTTTTAACTATAAATCTTACACAAAATACTTATTCTGCACAACATAAATATCATCTGTTAAAATTTTATTTTAACTTTTATTTGTATTTACTTTGTTGGCTCGTTGAAGTGATTATCAAACCACTTTTTTGTTTGTCTTTATTTTTTATCGACGTACTACTTTTTAAGTATTAATTTTTGTTTTACAAACCATACTGTGTTTCTAATTCTATTAATTACTCATTAAAACCTCACACTCAGACAACATATAGTCTAGTGGGATTTTTATATTTTTGCCATATTTTTGTTTTATTTTATAATTTGTATTCACAAGAATCTATTATTCCCTCTTTTTTGTAATTCAGGATTGTTCAATATTGTTTAGTGGTTAAACCCCACATGGTGTTAAATATTGCCAGAACATTGTATTTGATAACAACTAGGCCAACATATTGTTAGTGCTTATTTTTCTTTCTTTTTATACTTTTATTTATAATTTACTTTGCCACCTCTTTTTTAAGAAAACCTGTTCCAATTATTTTAAAACTAAAAACTTTATTAAAGTTATTCACTTAAGTAACTTATTAATTTAACATAATTAACTAATAATTATACTGAAACATATAATGTTAATTAAAAACGTATTATAATATATTATATTATATAATAATAATAATAATAATATTTAAACTTATTAAAACTTATAATTTGAATTTGAAATGCCAAGAATTTATTTTATTGACCGGAACCTTAAAAAGAAATGGATTGTTAAACACGGAAACTCACAATGCAAAGGAAATTCGCTCGGCATGTGGACCACCGCGACAGAATTTTATATTTACTAATGTATTGTAAATTGTTTAATGTAAATTGTTTTATGTACTATATAGACTTAAGTACAATTATTATTTTTTTAATCTCTTTTTTCCAAAAACGTTGTTTAGGTCAAAAATATTGTCTGTACTTATTTTGTCTAAAGAAAATAATAAACATTTATTTATTTATTAACTATACTTAGCTATTGATAAAATATTATATTGAGGGATTTTGAATGGCCTAAAATATAAAAAGAAATATTGCATAAATATAAGTACAGTTAGTTTCGGTCCGGTCTGTGTTCAAGAAACTCCAATCTAATAGTAGTAATGTATGCACGAACTTCATTCAAATGGTGCCAATGTCTCAATTAATCCTTTATCAGTTAAAAAAGCAAGGATAAAAGTCTTTCAGATGATAAAAATAAATAAAAGATAATGATATATCACTTATATTATGAACTGCAACTGCAACAAAGGGTGCCAGACTATCACCACTTTTCCTTCCGTCCCATATATACAGCGGTACAGATGAGGAAAACTTAAAACAGTGCGTGATGTCTGAAATATTAAGCTGAGGACAAATAAACTGAGAATGAATAAGATAAAGAAGAATTAGCACCTTTATCACTTACTTGATAACAAAATTTTGTTTTGGGTGCAATTTATATATTTTTTAAAGTCTTATCGTGTATAGTAGTGTCTTGTGTTAAGAAATATGTCTCATCCTGAATTAACATGGCAAGAGTTATTGGATCGTTTCACAACAAGCTGCCCTGATCATGTTCTGCGTCAGATACATTCTGAAAAAGATGTCCATCAAAAGATTCAACTCTGTTTACTTGATAAAAATATTAAGTGAGCTCTTCTAACTATCAATTTTGAAAGTATACTATTCATGTATTTCAGTAAAATATGGGGCTTTTAATTGTGTGAGGTAGCGAGGAACTAAGAGTGAGATGCCGCCCCCCCTCATGAAAGAAATGTATTTGGTGGTTTATCCATTAGACTCATTTGTTACCTGGTACTACTATATGCAGTGTATAAAATTCACAAACCTTATTTAATCCACTTGTAAACTGAGAGGATCAAATCCCATGCAGTAGAGCAAGGGATATAAAATTTAATCCTCTCAACCACTGTAAGAACCATGAGAGGTGATTGTATTGGTAGGTTATACATTTTCACTTTATAATTTTATGTCAAGTGTACATGGACCCATTTAATATCCACCTAGGAAGATTAGGGTTTAAAGACTCCGGTCATACCCTCATCCTATCGAGATCTTTGATTTACCGATAGTTCTCAGATGCATAGACTGTCAGAAGCTGGCATGTTTTGCAAGGTACCTCAATGTTACATGAGTTTGGGCAGATCCACAGTTTTTCAAGCTGAGGTTTTTGCCATTTTAGCCTGCTCTTAGTCTTTGAGAGAAACTCACTAGGGGTCACAGATTCACATCTGTTTTGACTGCTTATAAATGCTTGTCTAAACTCATCCAGAAATGTATTAGCCTCCTCAATATTCTGGGACAGACTAATAAGGTCCGTCTGTTATAGATCCTAAGACACTGTGGTGTTGAGGCCAATGAGCAGGCTAACCAGCTACCCAGACTGGGGTTCAGTTTCATTCCCTCCTCTTCAGAGCTTGTACTAGGTGTTGCTTGCTGTAAAGTTAAGACAGCTCTTAAAGACTCCATGCATAGGAACTTTAGAAACCTGTATGTTCATTCTGCTGGGATGAGACGGTCCAAGCTGTTCATCAAAAGACCATTTAAAAGCCTTACCAGGTCAATTTTAGCCCTGAAAAGAAGTACTTGACACTCAATAACTAGTATTCTTACTGGTCATTGTCGAATGAGTTTTGATAATATAGTTTTGTCATTGTCTATTTGTTGTCTTGTGTGGTTTATCTTGTGGTGTATCTTGTGTATACCTGTTAGGGACCCGAGTGCCATTTTAAAATAGAATACCTTTATATGTAGAATAAGAAAGTTTGATTGGTAAGATGAAGCCTAGGTTGTATTTTATATTATTTTAGATTGCCTTATTGTGTTTTTCACCAACTCTAGATTTAGAGATGTAAATTCTATATCTTAAGGTATATTTAAACCACATTTTACTTTACACTAACTTGTCCACTCACCATTCAGTAAATATATATATATATCTACTCCTTGTATTGTAAGTTCTACTTACAGTCTTGTTATCTCACACTGTAAATGTACTTTTACTCCCTAGGGAGGAAAAGTGAAAGTGTTGCCAACTTGACAGAGTTTTTTAGTAAAATTTTTAGGAAATTTTTAGGATTTTTTTTCGGTGTTATGTTGGTACTACGGGTAGAATATACAATATACCATAGAGATATATACTAGAGGGAGCATAGCCTATCTTAATACATTGAGAGGCCTGAAACATTTTTAGTGGGGCTCTCAGGGGCTCCGTGTAACCTCATTAAAACCTTCTCCTAGAGGGAGTTGAGGTTATAATTAATCAATTGTTTTGGGCTTCCCACAGATTGTTTGTGTTGTGATTTTTATTTTAAACATTCTGCTAAATAATTTACTGTTTTTTGTTCTGTTTATTTGATGATAATGATAATCGAATGTGGTCAGATTACTTTTTCGATGTTTCAAAATTCAACCAATAGGGCCCCTCTAGTAATATATCTCTATGCAATATGCACACGCTAATGTTTAAATTACAAATATAGTATTACATATTATTCTATTGACAGCTTACAATAAATTAATGTGATGATAGTAGCTTTATTCTCTCTTCATCAGAGTAATTGACATGGTAAGAATAAACTAAACTAACACAATAACATTTAAGGAGCTGAAGAATATATTAATAGTTGTTAGTATAAGTTCTCTAGTCGTAGATAAAATTTAATATGCAACAAGGGATGAAAGTTTTCAGCTCTCGTATTATCTCCCTCGTCAAGCCTCGGGAGCCAAAATGTTAGTTAACTCCCTCGGCTAGCCTCGGGAGCTAAATAGTTTATCTCCCTCGGCCTACCGGCCTCGTGAGCTAATGAAGTTTCCTCCTTCGGCGCTGTCTTAGGACGAAACTTTAACTTGAGCTGTAAAACTTACTTTCATCCCTTGTTGCATAAATAACTATTCATTATACATAAGGTGGCCACACTTAACTAATGGAACATTGTGATAACTTAATAAGCCTTTTTTTTTTTGGCTGTTTTAAGGCCTAGAAACCTGTTGCAGTTCTGGGTTTTTGTTGTTTCATAGCATTTATCATGTTCTTACCCAACTTTTAAAAAGTTGGGCTCCTCACTGAACAAGCCTCTTGAAAAGCCATAGTTTTTTTGATAAATAATTAAACATTTTAGAGGCTCAAACCAGCCTATTTTTTTAAAGTAAGTTTAAGTATCTGCAGAGTCTCCTGTGACCTTTAATTACAAGTGTGTGTTGTATTTCAAAGAAATATGATGGACTTCGGTCTTTAAGGAATAAGTTAGGGATAGAATATTAAGAGAATTAAGAATTTTAAGAATGCAATGTATGTTTTTTATCCATACAGTACCCATAGAGGAATATATAGAACTAATCAGTGATAGTACCTATCTCTTACTTATGCAATATAGGATAAAAACCCTCAAAAGCCCATCTCAAAATATTCCCCATAACTTAATTTATATTTTATTTGTTATTAAATACATTTTGATATTTAAAACTTCTAAAAATGTTCCTTGGACTTAAAACCCCCTTCCTTGCAGCGGAGTGGTCCACTTCATAATTTGTGAACCAGTGATTTGGGAACCACTACACTGAATGTGTTTAAAATTGATTGGTTAAAAGATTGCTTTGGATATTTAGCAAATAAGCAGAATTGTAGGCAATAGCAAAAACCATATAGATGAACTTGAGATTGTGTCAGACTTTATATTGATAAATCTCAGCCAATATCTATATATAAGTAAAGTATAGATTTTTTGTTTTTCCTTGTTTCTATATATCTCAATTTTTTCAGAAAATCTGTTCATGATTGGATCAAGCACAGAATTAAGAAAAACAAGTTTATCAAGAATGAAGAAAAGTCAAAAGACTTAAGAGTTGAGGGTAACAAGGTGTTTGCTGGATCTAACCCGGAGCAGGCTCTCCATATCTATACTAAGTCAATACTAGCTGCTCCTGATGGTAGCCAGGAACTCACACTGTCCTATGGAAATCTGTCTGCTGTTTTATTTTATATGCAGAGATATAAGGTTTGCATCTCTATTTTATTTTAGTTTCACAAAATTTAAAACATAGTTTCCAATATTGTGTATCTCATGGGTTCTTTTAATTCCAACAAACTATTGAAAGGTCATACAAATTATTGAATGTATGTTAAGGAAGGATGTATGATTTTGTCGTATAAAATAAATTACCAAGATCCAGTTTGTTTACTGTTGAAGTATAGACCACCCTACTTTAGTAATTAAAAAAATATCCCCATTATGATAAAAGGTTGAAATTTGTTTTGTCTCATGCATGTTTTTATAACTTGCCCTTAGGTATGCTCTAACATGTTTTTGACAATTCAACTAACTTTATTTATATTGACTACATTCACCATCTTTACAAGGTTTTTATAAATGTTGACAAATTCTATTCCGCTATATCTGTAGCCTATCTAGTATTGTAAATTAATTTTCTAAACTATAAAAAAAAGTATAAAATAAATTATATAAATAACCATTTCATTCTATAATCCTTTCTTGTGTTAAGTTTCTTTATTTATTTTATTTTAATGTATGTTAATGTCTAGAATACTTGTTATTTCTTTTCTGTTTACTAATTTTAGTACAATATATTTTTGTAGCATCACAACTTCATTGTACTATCAATATCAAATTAAGTTATTTAGTGAATTTTCATCATGAAAATTATGCTTATGAGGTTTTTAATCTTGCACCTTACATTGGGATAGCACTACATTAGCATTAGCGTAAGGCTTGTTCTATTTACTTTAATAATAGCAATAGAAAAAGTTACAGCTGCAATTATTTAATCAGATTTTGTTTTAAGAGATAAAACTCAAAAAAAGTAAAGTTCAGATGGAGGATTTTGATGGGATTTATTAGCTAATTAACTGGGATTTAATTTAATTTGTTTGACATTTCTGTAATAGGAATTAAAATATTAATGGTGTGCAAGATCTTTGACTAGTAATATTATCATTGTGTGGGATAGCATATTTTATATTCTGTTATTAATAATATTTATGATACTAACTGAGATTGAGTTATATATTTTTTATGGTTATTATTTTCTGTGACATTTCATTTTTACAGGATTGTTTGTCAGCCATAGACAAGTGTTTAGATTCTGATAATGATACTAGGAGTTTGAAACTTCTATTAAGAAAGTGTAAAGCTTTGCTACATCTCGGCCTTGTCAAGGAATCATCCAGGGTGCTCGATAAGTGTGAATCAGTTCTCAACAAAATCTCTCCTTCTCATACAGGTGATTTCATTTTAAAATAGTGCAAAAAAATAAAGGATTTTTCTGCTCCTTGTGTGCTCTAAAATTTGTTAGATGCCTAATGATTGTCATTTTTATAGAAATACGTAAATATTTGGGGATTTAATTTTGTCACAATTTACTGTTTTGAACACTTCTCAACTAAATTATTTTAGCTAAATTATATTATTTCCTTTATTTTTATACTGTTTATTCTGCATTTTTGCTATGCTAGTTGTATTTGCTAAAGTTTCAAATTTCTTTAATTTAATTTTAATTTAAAAATTCTTTTAAATTTAAAAAAATGAAAACGAGCTATTACTCTCTCCCTAAAATATTGCTATAAATGTTATAATTTTATTTTTTTCTTTTTCTATTTATAATTTGCCCATTTAATTTTAATCCTCCCTATTGTTCCTCATTATGTTCAGCAACAAAGCAAGGGCACTCTTGAGGAAAAGTTGTTGCATTATTTATTCAGTAATACATGATGGTGAGGCTTGTGAGAGATTCAATGGAGCAAGTTTACTCTGAGAAAAATTATTAATTAATAAATATTGTTAATTTTTTTATGAATAGTGGTGGAATTCTACTATTTATTATTATTATTATTTTTGGTGTTTATAGATTTATTAAAATTTCATTCTGAAATAAAAGAATGTAAAAAGAATATTGCACTGGCATTCCGAGCGGATGAAAGCTTGAAGCCTAAAGATGACCCTCAGTTCCAAAAACCAGACATTTTCAAGAACACGCAATTTCCATTTGCAACCCAGCATATATCTCTCAAGTAAGTTTTTTATTATCTATCTTAGACCTAAATTAGATTAAGCTACAATGATCGATGCTTGTATCTGGGCTTTTATTTGTGTTACTATAACTATTAAGACGTGGAGTATTGTCAAATTTAATTTAATTTTTAAAATTATGGATGGGTTCTGCTTTGATTAACTAACACAATTTTGCATAGATTTTGTGTAATGTTATTGTTTTAAAGCACAAAAGATTTTGACTGTACATTCTCTCTAATAATTGGCAAGAACACATATACACAAACTTTCATTGAAATAAATCTAAATTATTCATTTTTTAAACTATATTTTTTTAAATTTAATTAAAAATATTAATATTTATCATAATTCTTTTGTTGTAGAAAAACTGCTGATAAAGGACGGCATGTGATAGCTGATAAAAAGTTAAAGTTTGGTTCTTTGTTGTTCACAGAAAGACCTGTTGCTTTTGTTGTTCTGCCTCAGTATAGGTTATATTATTGTAACCATTGTTGTCATTATATTCACTGTCCAATCCCGTAAGTATTTACCTGCTTTCTGTTCCTTTTGGCTGATTATACTGTCAGAAAACCCTACTACAAGTTTTTATAAAATGAGTGCACGGTATTACATTAGTCACCAAATTTAATGTGTATTAAGTTAGATTGAAGCTGTAACAAAACCTTATTGAAGCCGAAACAATTTATCTTCCAAAATGGACTATAATCAACTTTTGACTATAGTGAAGTAGGACTACATTATCACATAATACCTTATAATATGAGGGTCATCATGGCTCAGTGGTTGAGTGTCTGTCTTGTAAATACAAGCCAGACTCTCTACTAGGCTCAAGTCCATGCTGGGATGATGTGTTTTCACAGCTTTTTATTTATTTTTTAAATTGAAATGTTTATACAATATAATTGTGTGAGAGACACCAAGGAAATGCAACAAGCAAAATGCAATGCTACATCTGGGAACTGTTCCATCATTAGACATTTGTCATACTTGATGGCTCGACATAAAGTCATGTCCCACTCTGTTTCGTTACGTCTAACTCATCAGGGCGCCGACAGAGCCTGAACTCACTCTGACCTTCAATTTATTCCGAAGAATATAATGTGAAGTACTTACCAGAGACAAGTGGTGCCCTCTTACCGCCATCATGCATGGCAAGCAAAACTTGCTTATGAGTTTATATTATTAGTTTTGCTTGCCATGCATGATGGCGGTAAGAGAGCACCGCTCGTCTCTGGTAAGTACTTCACATTATATTCTTCAGAATAAATTGAAGGTCAAAGTGAGTTCAGGCTCTGTCGGCACCCTGATGAGTTAGACGTAACGAAACAGAGTGGGACATGACATTATGTCGAGCTATCAAGTATGACGAATGTCGAATGATGGAACAGTTCTCAGATGTAGCATTGCATTTTGCTTGTTGCATTTCCTTGGTGTCTCTCGCACAATTATATTGTGTCAACTATTCATGTTTTGCAAAACTCGGTAGTATCAAAATGATATGTGAAATGTTTATCTTTGTTTTTCAGAAACATGTGATATTAAAATTAGTAAATAACATGAGCTACCAACGATGGGACCCCTGTATTGGTAGTAAGGTGACTAATGCTTAGTACCACTAGCTTTGGGTGCACTGTCAATGTCATTTCTTATTACTAAAGGGAGTTAATTAATAGAACAAGTGGTTCTCATATCTCTTATAATAATAATTTGGAATCCTCCTAGGCTATTTCCTAGAATCCGATAAAACTCAAGTAAAACCAGAGTATAAAATACAACAAACTACTACCTACCTATATGGGATTAGTTTCAGAGAATTCAGCTTTGGATCTTAAGATTGGGGGTTTAAATCTCACCTGGAATATCAACCCCCTGTTAATACTTAGTACCTCTGGCGTAGTATTAAGATTCAAATTACATCCTTGAAAAAAATGTATTGCTCCCTTGATGTGCAAATAGCTGCTGTCAATAATATGTGTTGCATGTTTTATTATTTTTGACCCTGTTATCATTTTTATTAATTCACATACAGAAAATTTTATTGTTTTACCTATTATTATTTTAAGTTACAATTATATAAGTTAATTATATCCAGCATGTTTTGTTTATTAATTCATTTTCAATGCTTAATTTTTTCATTTTGGGAAAGTCCGAAATGGTGGTCATCTTGAATTTTTTAAAAATTTCAATGAAAAATTGGGAAAAATCTTTTAAACTAAAAATGATTTTTGGTGATAGTTCAAAGGGTTATAAGCGAACAAGACCTCTATGACATCTCGTTTGCAGCTACCACACTTCATAAAATAATTATACTTAAAGTGTGGCCCTTGGAGAGACCCTTGTTTTTTATAATTAAAAATAAATAAATTAATAACACCGTTATTATTTTATCAAAATATAAGAAAGTGGTAAAACCAAAATAAAAGGGGCATGGCTCACCTTTATATTTGGCAACTTGTTTTTAAGTAGAAAACCTTTTTCACAGATGCTCAGAGTGCAGTGGACTGGTTTACTGCAGTGAAACATGTAGGGATGCTTCTAAACCATACCATAGGTGATCTTACATTTATTTAATTTGTTTTATTATTGTTTATTTAGCCCTAGTTATGTCTGTAAATTTGTCTGACTTTTTATTAGTAAACTAGCAATAAAATGTTAAATCTTATGTCTGACAACAATCTTTCAGTCACACCTTTCATCATAACTATTGATAATAGAGAAATAGTTATTTGATGAATTGTTGATTATTTTGCTCAATGATAAAATAAATGAATGCCTCTATTAGACCCTTATAAGGAACCATCATTCCGATGGATTTGTAGAATGAACTTGCTAAAAGTTTATTATATTTGCTTGAAATTATTGTTGTTGACTTGATAATTCTCAGTGGATTCAAGATACACTACCTTTAATTAGCTTTTAGCAAAATTCAATCTACAAATCCATTGTAAATCTATTCTACAAATCCATTGTAAATCTATTCTACAAATCCATTGTAAATCTATTCTACAAATCTATGATGGTTCCTACTAGGCCCTAATATAAGCATTAATTTATTTGATTATTGAGCGGTATCATCAACATTTTATTGAATGATTATTGCTCTATCACCATAATTATGACAGTAAGTTTTATATCAGACATAGGATTTAATCTTTATCTCAGTCTTATTGAAATCCTTAGAAGTCTCATCTTAATAAAGAGTTAAATATGAGGTTAAATAATATTTTAATCTTAAAATTGTACCTATGATTCACATCAGACCCTGAAAATAACAGTCTTAGTTTTAATAGTTTGTTCTTTGTAGCACTGGAAAGTTAATGTATTGTGTTTGTTTATTTACTTTAATAGTTTATTAATGTAGCTTGTAAATTTTGATTCTGAAGATGCCTACAATGATAGGCGAAATATATTAATTGAATAAACCATTCAAAACTTTTTATAGAACTAAAGTCCCCTTGATCAAGCCTGAGTCTTAGTTTTGTGAACACAGCTTTACACTATGTTTCCAAGTGTGGTCTCTTCTATAATGCTAGGAAATAAGAAACATTTTTGTTAAATATCATTATAAATGTAAAAGAAAACTATTGATTCTAGGTATGAATGTGGAGGAGGTTTGTCTATAGCTTACTCTACAGGAATAGCACATTTAGCTCTAAGATTAGCATTAATAAGACCTCTAGATGCTTTAGGTTATCATAGATCTGCTGGTTTACTACATCATATTGATCTCATGCCTCCTGAAGATGTCTATAATTATGCATTGGTAAGTCAAAACCTTAACAATGATTTTTAACATTATGTGTGTTTAAATGTAAGGATAAACTCACTGATCCATCTAATGGATCAGATCCATGAGAGTGATAATCTGTACAACGCTCTTATAATTTTGTTTTTACACTCTTATTATCTTTAATATTTACTTAGAGGAGATTTTATGGTTACTGACATCATTATTTTACAATAATAGTATAATGTTTTTGTGTAAGAACATAAAGGTTTTTAAAATGATGAATATTTTTATTGGTTTTTATCAAGTAAGCATTATGTTAGATTCAGTAAACCAGTAATATCCAACATACAAAAGTGTATGCTTTTATCAAGTAACATATTATCTCTAGTCCTAGGGATTATCCATACCTGCCATTCATACTCTTCTCTCCCTTACACCCATGATAAGAAATTTTGCCGCAGAATAATACTTTTTGAACTGATTTTATTTATTTATTTATTTAATAATACAATAACGGGCAAATTACCCTTTTTACAAAAATAACAATTAAGTAAAAATTGCACACACGAACAAAAATTTTTTGTATACATTATAAAAATTTAAGTACAAAAAAGAATTTAAAATTATAATTTAAAATATGAATAGAATAAAAAAGAAATAACAATTTTAAATATAATCTAAAGTTTAACGAGAATAAATTGTTTAATAATAAAGAAAATAATTTTAAATGAATAGGATGATAGATTAGTAATATTAAGATATAGAAATAATTTAAATTTAAAATAGTATAATAATTAGAAATAAGATAGTTATAATTAAATTTAAAAAAAAGAAGAATACAAAAAAAAGTATAAACATTAATATTGATAAATAATTGTCACCAAAGTTATAATTAAAAGTTAAGATAATGTATCAATGACATATAGAAGGAAAATAAATAAAATGATGGTAGTATATTAATCAGATAAAAAATTTAAAATAAAATAAAAAATTGAAATACAGTAACGTTAGGTTAATAAAAAAAAAAGAGTAAAAATTAAATTAAAAATGTTAACAAAATGTAATTAAGAAAGAAAATCATATTTATAAAACAAAAGGAAAAAATAATATTAAAACACAGATAATTAATTAGTGACATAATTTGAGTTAATTTACATGATTTGTAAATTAACATGATGAAGTGATCTAATGCAATTGACAAAGGTAGAAAATTTAGAGTTAAATAAATCGAGGTCAGTAATTTGGCTTAACCGATTAACAGTTCTCATTCTATTTATTGGTTTATTAAGTAAGTAGTTAGTTTGACAATATGAAACATCAAATAAGGTTTGAGTATCCATGATCCGTATCCACTGATACGGATCATGGATAGGAGCTCTGGACAGTCTATGAGGTTATTAAGGAGTTTAAATAGGAAAATACTATCATTATGAGTACGACGAAATTGAAGAGAAGGAAGGTTTAGTTGTGAGGAAACTGAGGTAAAAGAATAAGAAGAATTGGGAGTGTTAAAAAATTTAAAGTACATAAGTTTACAAAATTTGTGTTTAATTCTTTCTAATGAATTTAAATGAACTAAATAATTAGGGTTCCATACTAATTAAGGTAGGTTAACTTACTACTTGTGTGAGAGGTATCAAATGAAAATTGTTTTTAAAAAATGTCTTCTTTTACTTAACCTAGTTTTAACATTATGGTTTAAATTATGCTTGATTTGCAATTTGTTAGACAGGTTATGCCCTTTCCCTTTACTTGGAAGAAGTTGGTTTTTCCAAAGCTGATGATCTCGTTGTTGACATCACTCTGAATATCGGAAGACTGATTACAAATGGACATTCTATAGAAGACATCAGGTCTTCTGATACTGGGTCCAGGGTCACTATGGAAACAGAGGATAAAATAGCGACTGCTATCTATCCCAGTGCTTCCATGATGAACCACTCATGTCGGAGCAACATTGCTAACTGGTAAGTCATACTTTATTGACTGTTTCTTTATTTCCTTTTGACTTCTTTTTCTAAGTGGAGAGTTTTCTTAATTTTTTGACCTCTTCCTTTTTATTTGTATGACCTTGTCTGGTCAGGATTCTAGTAAATCCAAGGTTTCTCTAGGGTGCTCCACTAATCAAAAAACATTCCTTCAAACTAAAATGTTGCCTTTCCCTGTGAGCCTTACATTATCTAGTATGACTAAATGTCAAAACGTTTCACATTGAAATTTCAACTCTTGTTTATTAAGCTAGAAGGGAGATATATTTTTTTCTAAATTATTAAGCTATTAGTAATAGTAAAATATCACAAAGAAGATAAAACATTGGTACAAATTAAGGTTATTTATTTTTGTTTTTCAATAAGTTTATACTATCTGATTTCAAAGGAATAGAATTATATTGAATCCAAGTAAAGATTTCTGTTTTGAAATGTTTTATATCTTCAGGTTCTTTCAAACTGTCTGGAAGAGAATTAGATTACACAAGATAATTAGGTATTAGATTATACCTGATAATAGTTAATGGATGTATGGTTTTTCCTATAAGGTCGTTTGTAATAGAAACAGAGTTAACATGGCTATCTGCTTATCAATTTAGAGCTATACTTTGTGTGACCTTATGTTTTTTTAACAATACACTTTTCCTATTAGAAAAATAAAATATGGGTGCTGAGAGAGGGGGTACTAAGCTCTTGTTAGTACATCTTTGTTCAAATTATCAATTTAATAATTTACAAAAGCTGCTGATTACTTACTATACTTACTATTTATTTAGTATACTTTCTGCAACAGATTAATAAAAACAATAAAATGATGCAATACAAATATGATTAAAATAATAACCCATAACAATAACCAGGTTTTTGCATCTTTGAAAGCTGCTTGGTTTCTGTTCATATCCTTAAAATTTGAAATTATTTTGTGATTAATATTATTTTTATTTGTTAGTAAACTTTGTATTGATTTAGCTGTGGTGAATTACCACTATAGGTTGTTTGATTATTGTTTCAGTTTCTTTGGTCAGTATTTATTTGTGAAAGCCAGCAGGGACATTGACAAAGGGGAAGAAGTATTCAACTGTTATGGTGATTATATCTCCTTTTATTTTTTAATAATTACTTACTTTCCCAATTAATAATCATAAATCCAACCAGTTGTAATTTTGAGCACATATTTTGAATGTTGTGGAAAAATGAATGTTGGTAGAAACAACCCGGTACAAACATAAAAATGTAGACGTAGCCTTAAGAATTGTCTTTGTTATGCTTTAAGCAAGGTAGTATGATTGTTTTGGTTGGGATCAGTTAACAGCCTGTCCAAAATCAACAAAAGAAATAATACTATTGGTGTAAGATGTTCTCTCCTGGGGTAGAGGCAAAATCAACTGATTATCTAATTGATTTTTGGTGGGTGTCAACGAAAACTATTGTTTGTAATTTTCATAAAAAATCACTAGACTTATCTTCTTTGAAAGTTACATCAAATTTTTACCATAAGCTAAAATCTATTATTGTGGGTAGTGAGAGGGCCTTTGTGAACTCGGTTAACTCCTTTGTTTACTTCAGTTTATCTAGTTTTTTTTTTGCATTTTTGCAGGTGTTGACTGCTTCAGAAATAGTAGGATGGAGCGAAGACAAGTACTGAGATCACAGTATAAATTTGACTGTGAGTGTGATGCTTGCACTTCTGTCATAGACCCTCATGACACAGTGACTGCTCTAGCTTGCTCCAAGTGCAGAGGCCCTGTGATCAGCAATCTGTGTATTGAGTGTAACCACCAGCAGAGTCTTACTAAACAAACTTTAAGGATTCTAGAAAATGCTAATGATAAATATTCATTGGGTAAGTTTTATTTTGTTGGTGCTTCTAGGCTTTTATTTTTTGTCTTAAGTTTAATTCTGTTCATGTTAAACGAATTTTTCATGAAATCATGAACACTATTATGTTCATATTTTTTTTTAAATTCTATTGTTTATAAAATGACTGCATTTGAATATCTTTTAGTTAAAATATAGTTCACAGTTCAGTATTTCTAATGATGAACATGGTTTACATTCTTATTGTACATACTTGTTTAAATTTGTAATTTTTTTGGAGCTCATGTTTTGCATTGTTTCATGTGCTTTGAGGTAGGTCTCATAGGAGATGTCTCCTCTCTTAAGGGAAAATTTTAATTAAAATTACAAAAAAATTGAAGTTTCCCATTCATTTCCAATTTAATTTTAATTTTATTGTGTAAAATATTTCACTGCTGAGTCCTGCGGCAAGCAAATAATTAAGGCTCATAGAAGTAGTACAAATCAACAAACAAACTTTAATTTATTACTCTAACCATAACACAAACATTTTTTTGTGTATGTGTTTGTATATTTTGTTGTGTTTGTTTGTATTGGAATTATAAGGTATTTTACCTTATAATTCCAATACAACTCGTTACTTTTGAAAAGAAGTTCGGGCCTTTGTGGCTCTTCTTTACTTACAAAATAACATTTGCATCCTTTAAATCAAACACTATGTCTTTAGCTGGCACAAAAAGTGTCTTTTAATTAAAAAATTGCCGTTACTGCGGCACTAAAATAATTAGTGTGTAAATTTTATATCTAGTCGATAACCATTAATTAATGTATTGTGACTGCCTAAATTTATTTTCTAGAGTAGAAAAGAGTAATATTTAGGGTACTCAACATTTTTGTTTTTATTGCATTTATTTGTACATTTTAGTATACAATTTTAGTATTTAATTTGTACATTTCAGTATGTTAATAATTTGTGTAAGGAATACGTTTTGTCACATCCGATAGAGGTTTTAGTGCCAATCTTTAAATACTAGGTTTGTTTAGATGAGCGGCTAATTAATCTTTTTTTTCTGTGTGCACTACTTAACTTAGTACATTTTTGTGAGTGAGGTTTGTTTTCTCCCTTCAAACATTAATTGTAATTAGTAATTTAACTACTTTAACCTAAAAATATTGAATATAATTAAAACAGTCGTAATTTCAATTTATACTTAAAGCATTACACTGTCGTGTGTATGTTCTTGAAAATCTTAATAAAAACATGTGATTTACCTTTACTATAGTTTTTTTTTTTAACTAAATTATTGTAACAATTATTTCACAGAATTTAATACAAAATAATTAAATTAGCTCGTACATATTAAAGTACGAAATTCAATAAAAAGTAAAACGCACCTAATGTTATCAGTGTTGCCTATAGAATTAAATAAAAAAACTAAATCCTAAAAGGGTCATGGGCAGTTATTCCAATGTTAGCTATTTTTTTTGAGCCAGCTATCAGCTGATCGCACTTGTCTGATTTTTTTTACACAGGTTAGTATTGGAATTTCCCTTCTTGGTTTATATATTACTTCAGTATATACCTAAGGAAAAGCATTTTATTTGCTAAAAATCCAAAACTGAGAATTCACCTAAATTATCTTTAAGTTGGGGGGTCTCGGTGGTGTTATGGATATCATGTGCGCCTGCTACCCAGGCAGAATTTGGGTTCAACCCTGTTCGGGACCTCTTTTTCATGTGAGGTATGAAAATCCTTATATTTGCTGTCCTTCGAATGGGACGTTATGTCGGTGGTTCCAGCCTATGTGATGTCAGGTACTAATCTTAAAGAAACATGGGTTTAGGCAAAATTTAGAACCCTAAATAGTAGCTTAAATAAAATATATATTCTGCCTCATGGTTTTGGGATCATGAAAGTTTAGTCTGGTATTTTTAGTTGAAGATATTGAAACTTTTAGAAAAGTTGTGGCACTTCTGTGGATTAGATAGAAAATGCTTGCACTAGGACTCTTAAGTTAGCCACTATCATCTATCTAAGGGAGTTATCACCTCTCTTTAATTACTATTACTATCCATTAAATGTATTTTTAACACCTCCTGAGTAGGTTTCACCAAGTTGTCTGTCTGTCTGTATGTGTGTGTGCCTATTATCATTGTAGCTTCTTGTGTATTTATGGTAAAGAGTAGGAACTCAGAAACTCTCGTTGTGCATTCCGATAAATATTTGTTATGACGTCATTAACCCACAGTAATGACTTATTAGGTTGCAAGTTTGGCAGAATTCTTTTATCATAACTGCCATTATTTTTTCTAGGGATGGATTATTTCAGAAGAGACTGGTCTAAAGCTTTAGAAATATTTGAGCAGGTGTTGGAAACAAGACAGTTATATCTGTATAAATTTAACAAAGATGTTGGTTTACTTTATGATAGGATAGTCAAGTGTTACAGTGCTCTTGGTATGTAAATTATTCAGATTTATTTTAAAAAGCCAAGCTAGAGTAGATAATAATTGTATTTATTTCAGATTTACAATAACTTTTGAGAAAAATACTTGTTATTTTATATCTTTAAAATATAAATAACACTGATTTAAAACAATTGTTTTTTAGAGATAGTGATAACGAGTGTAAATTAATATGTTCATTTTATTTTATGCATTGTGTTCATATTCCATTGTTCTACTTATCATCACGTTTTAATATACTTGGAAAAAAGTCCACCTGGAAAGTATCTAACTTTGTGGATTCTTTTTAATTTTTTTATATTACTAGTTATCTACCTGTATTGCCAATTGCAGGTATAAGGTTGTATTAAAGTAGAGATATTTAACCTTAGAATATTACTATATATAGAAGGAGCACAGGGCCGTAAACACAATGTAATTCCACTGATAACACGAAAGCTGGTTGACTGGTGGACTTAAGTAGGGATACCTCCCTAACGACAACAAAATATTTTAGATATGTGTCATAAATATCCATTAATGAAGAAAGATCGTAAAGAACAAATATAATAACTTAAAACACCTGCTGAGTATTTAATAAAACCAGTCTTAGATGGGAAAAGGGTAGTGGAATATAAGAATCTTCATTTAGTTGACGAGGACTACTTTTAATATTATTTTAATAAAAAAAGTTAAACTACAATTTAAAATGCTTCAAATATTGTAATGCACCGATATTTATATTATTATTTTATGAATAATCAATAATTAATTATTAATAGAACATAATAATTCAGTAACCGGAAGTATTGCCAACTTTTTTTTAGAAAAGTGCATATTGTTAGGGTGGCAGCATTAAGTCCACCAGTGAACCGCCTTTCGTGTTATCAGTAGTGCTCCTTCTATATATAGTATTATTCTAAGTATTTAACAAAGGAGTTACTATAGGTGTTATATTGTTAGGTTATCTTGCTTAGGTTATTGTTAGGGTAGGCTTGCTTGGCCTTGGGAGCTCTATCATAAGGTTTTCTCTCCTTTGCTTCTGTGTATTGGGAGTTGATTGATTGCACATGTGGTTATCAATTCTCTTATAATCCTGCTAGGCTATTTCTTAGACTCTAATCAAACACATGAATGTTAAGAACAGGGCATTAATTATTGCATTTCATTATGTATTGATGTTTTTTTTTTAGGTAACTATGATAAAGCTTATAAGTTATTAGTCGAGTATAATATTCCTCATATTAGTGGCTGGTATGGACCTAAAAGCATAGAATGTGCTAATGTCATGAATAACTGCATTAATGTATTATGTTGTACCATAATGAACAAGTACGGAGCTCATAGTCCTGACTGTGATGTACAAGATAGGTATGTTTACTATCCATATAACTTTTTAGAGGTCAAATTACAAAGTAATCGCGATTCAAAGTCCGTAGCAGCCCCACCGTCGCTGATAAGAAATTGATAACAAAAGGGTGATCGTTGTTAAAGTCCTTATGGGGATTTTCTGGTTTTTCTTATTTGTGACGATTATTTCTTTAAATTTTTTATCAAAGTGCTTTAATTTAACTAATTTTAGGGCGTATGGACTCAGTAGAATCACAATTTCATTGAAAAATAGCGTTTTAATGGGTTGTCACGAGTATTTAAATTGAGTGATAAGAAGATGAAGATCATAATATAGTGTTTTATTTTAGTTATTGTTAATTAATGTTACTTTTAAATAATTTTAGTTTACACAAACACACAAAATTACCTTTTGATTGCATTAAATTGTTTAAATTAGTTCTTACAGGTATTTAAATTAACTGATAACAAGCCGATTTTCACCGTAATGGTGTTTTAATTTATCAATCAATTTTATTTACACACTAAAATAATAAATAACTCAATAAATTCACGTTTTTGTAAAATGTTTGTTTAAATCATCCGTTTAGGTTTTATTATTTCTGGGTTAAATCGGACAAATCCAAGTCTGTAGTGATAAGAGCCTGATTCTTATATTTAAAATCCTGGAATAAACGAAGTATTTATCTATGAAATATTGGCCATTTTTTTAGCACCGATGGTCGTTCTATTAATTTTCACCTCATTTATCACAAATTAACGAACAATAAAGGAATAAAAGAAGAATTTTCAACGACTACCATGCTAATTCTATGATAAAAAAAATTTGATCACCCTTTCGTTTTCCCGCCATTGGTATTGCCAACCTTACAACTATCTCTTTGAATCGCAAATAGATTTAATGATACAGTATGAAAAACAAGTTTTTTGTGTGATTGGGACTAATGAATTTTGCCAAAGGCAATATTTTGTATTCCATACTAATTTTTTTATCTCTCATAAGTTTCACTTGTAACTGCTTTTAATTTTTACTTTTCTTCAAAATGTTTATTGTTTTTTATTTGCAGTGTGAAAGTAGTAGAGTGTATTAAGATGATAGAGCAAGTCGAAGTCTTATTCGATGTGTACTATGGACCCTGGAGTGACAAATATCAGAAATTAATGAAATACAAGAATTTCTTAGTTCCTTTGTCACAAGTTTGGCAGTTGTTTCTACCACCTAAACAGATTTAAAACAGAGGTCAGTTAACATTTATTTTTTAAATGTATAAAAATTCTTAAGTAAATTTTTATATAGATCACTTTAGTTATAGAGTCTGATTTTTAAATTAATTTCACCATTGATTACATTCTGTTTAGTGAGCTCGTAGGAGTCACTGAACAAAGTTGTTTCTGTTAAATTATGTAAATTTCCATGAATTGCATAAAATACTTACAGTACTTCTACTGAGACATGGCTTTTGAATGGTGTGAAAATCGTGAAAAGAAAACTAATGTGCCGTCTTGGATTTGATTAGAGGATCAGGAGACCAAAGGATTCCATTTTTGGGAAAGCGACGACTCAATATTAATTATTTTGTGTTTGTGTATTAAATAACTATCATGTGAATGAAGTATAATAAGATACCAATTTATGAATCATTAACAAAGAAATAAAATTAGCAGCATATGGTGCTTATAGAATTAGCTTGAATAATTCTTAAAAACATTTCTTATGGAAATAGTATGTTATACTACTAGGCTGTGAAATGTTTTTTTTCTCAATGTGGCTATATTTATTAGGAAGGTAAGGAAAGTAAGTAAAAGGAGCTGAGGTAAAAAAAATCTTTCACAACCATGTACAGTAATTTTTTTTCTGAGGTGAAAATAAATAACATCCACAAAAACACTTTTATTTACCGCTTCTTTCTAAAGTTTTTAACTCTGGTGGAGTTGCTACCAAATCATTGTGCCTAATACTTTCTATTAAATAAATACAAATTTGTAATTAATTTAATTTTGATTGTAAATAAACATGAAAGAGATAACAAAAAGAATGAGATACTGTTAAAACAATGTTGGGATCTAGCGGAACTATAGCTTAACTACAACTAGGATGTGGTCTTCAGCACTCCTCGTGGAAAATAGATTAACTCCTAGCTGTAAATAAATGTTTTTGTTTCCCGTACAAAAATAACTATCCTTTTTACTGTGATAAACACCTTGTATTTCATGTTCTGTACAAAAGGGAATAAAGTGAACTTAAACTCCCTTCGTCAGAAAAAGAATATTTTTCCAGAGCCATCTCTACTGAATTTGGGTTGGTTACGTATGTATATTTGGGAATTAATATTGGGGAAAAAATAATTGTATTATCGTCATTTAAAATTTAAGAAATGAATAATAATGAAACTGATTATGACACAACTTTTTCATTACAGACATAATGTAAAAAAATAGATCAAAATTATTGAGTTAGCTTTGTCGCTAATAATTTATTATTGTCTGTTATTTTGTTTTTAACTAAATGCATGAGATTGATTATTTCTGTCATCAGTGTAGCTGATGACAAAAACTTATAAATAATTCCTTCTTAATACTTTGAAGTTTGTCATGGTTTTAAGATTTAATTCGTTATACAGGGTTGTATAACAGACTCTACCTGTTAGGACAATTGTGTGCATCTTTTGTCAATGGAAATATGCAAATTTTCAGTTGAAATTTTACTGTATGGTGTTAGATCGATGATAATTTGTCTTGACTATATCACAATCTTTTCTTGCAATATGTATCATATTATAATATATTATCAGATATTATAATGGTCAATTTGGAAGAAAGGAGAAGATTTTTTCAACAGAGTTTTTGTGATAAATAAAAATAGTGGGTTAACAGTTGGTTAATTAGTGTTTTCCAATATCTTCTATGATTTAAAAAAATGTATGTATTAAGCTTGAGTTGAGCTAATGAGCTATCGTTATACATATTTTTAAAAAGTTTTTTTCTTTGGCTTTTACTATAAGCCACTAAAAGCTTTTTACTTTTAAAATTTTTAATAAACTTTATGATTGCATTCTTTTCAAATCCACACTGCCTATCCTTATATACAGGGATCTACAGATAAAATATTCTTTATAAAAAAAAATTAAAAAGTGAAATTATT
The DNA here is from genome assembly GCA_018340805.1 of Microvelia longipes. Classification (NCBI taxonomy): domain Eukaryota; kingdom Metazoa; phylum Arthropoda; class Insecta; order Hemiptera; family Veliidae; genus Microvelia; species Microvelia longipes. The sequence goes on from JACMZG010000002.1 coordinate 457,240, forward strand.
TCACCTGACTATTTAGTTTTTACTATTAAATAGTCAAATTATAAAAAATGATGGTTATAAGTTATAAGTTATTTCAAAAAAGGAAAAATCCCATATTAAAACAGGTGAGTTAGGACTGGCAGGAAAATTTAGCAGTGCAAATATGATTTAAAAACCAATCATATTTTTATTGAAAAAGTTATTTTAATGCTATGAAGATTTTTTTTTAAATTCCATCTGAAAATATGAATCTAGTCATCACATCTTTTTTTTAGTGTAGCACACGGTTAATCTGTTGACAGCATGGGAAAATTGTATTGAAGAACCAATGAGGTTGGCTTGAAAGGAATAGTGGATGTGGTTTAATATTCAGGGCTAATCTCATTGGTTTCCTTGAATTATTTTTCCATGCTGCCAACTGATTATCACTATGTGTTATGATATTGTGTTACTATTAGATGTTAACCTTTTACTGTTTATTTATTGACTCCTGTACAGTTTAAAAATATGTAAAAAGAATTAAACCTTTTTTTATTAATAATTTAGTATTTTTTGTGTAAACCTTAAACTTATAAATTCATAAAAAATTACACTCAATGTCTCTTTATTCTGTTAATTAAAATTGACCTAAAAAACCAAAATTCAGGATCAAGATACTGCTGATATTGATCAGCAGTATCTTGTTCCTGAATTTTGGTTTCTTAGGTCAATATTGATTAGTTGTGAGGTCAACTAATAACGTAATTTTTGAGTTTTGGCCCATAGTTTTGGCCATCAATTTTTGGTCATTGTGAGATTGAACTGATATTGGTTCTGATTCAGAATATCATAAACAGTAAATAAATACAGTTTGCTAGATTCTCCAATCAATTTCTAAATTTTCTAATTTTTGTATCAATCAGGTTTTGTTGTTTTTTGTCATTTAAGATAATGGAGGTGAAATCATTTAGCATGTCAAAGACTTTAAAGGCTCGTCTACAACCTTAAGTTAAGTTAGGAAGAATTTTTCAAAATCTCCTTTTCTTCTTAAAGAATTCTTTTTCCCGCTCTTTTGACTTAAGAAAACTATAGAAATGGTTTTATATAAGTTTTTTAAAGAAGAATGTACAACGTTATCTGTTTTTGAATGATTACAATATTTTGTAAACGATGTGATGTGATTGATTGTTTTGTTGTTTGAATATTTTTTTATATAATATATATTTTTCTTTTTATTTTTGAATTATATAGAATTATATAAAATTATTATACAATTATATAATAATTAAATAAACTAGAGATAAGGAAAATAACGCTCCCAACAATTACCTCATCCATTTTGATTTTATTTATTAATTAAAATAAATAAAAAACGGTCGATTTTAGAAAATTTTAGACGTAAAGTAAAAAAATATTTGCAAAAAGTCTTTAAAAAACGAAAGGAAAGACCATTGAAAAAGCAATGTGTGTAGGGGGTAGAAAGAAAAGTAGTCTAAATACAGCTATATGTGTAATTGCAACTTTAAAACTTGACTTAACAACTTAGAGGTTGTAGACGTGTTTACAGATCTCTTAAGTCAAAAAAGCAGGAATTTCAAAATGGTTTGTTCTAAGTGAGAAATTCTTCACTTCTTCCTGAGGAATTCTTCACTTCTTCAATTCTTCCTAACTTAACTTAAGGTTGTAGACGGGCCTTAAAAAACAACACTTAATTTGACTCATTGTTGAATTTCAAAATTTTTGATGATGTCATTAAGTTTAATCAAAATTAAGTGTTCGAGAAATATCGGGAGCCAAAAAAAAGCTAGATATATACATGCATACACACACACATACACACACACACACATATTAATTCATGATCAGGAAAAACCCTCTCTTTTGAAGAACAATGTTTCCCTTTCTCTCCGTGCTATTGATATTATAAGCTTTATTTCCTTTATTCAAGCTTCATTTAATAAAAATTCACTGACGAAATAGTAACAAATAATTTAATCAATATTACAACAAATAATTTAATCAATATTTGTTATTATCTTTAGAAAGGAAACTATACTCATTTATGTACAATATAAAGTAGAATAACTAAATTAACAGATATAAACTAAATTAACTATCACAACAGATCTTTATTAGACAAATAACATTTTATTTTTTCCTCTTCCTCAAATTAATGGTACTCTAAAAAGTATATAAGTTTTTGAATGAATTTGCATCTCTATTATAATTTTAAAACTTTGTGCAAATTGTTTGGTTGTTTATATTAAACATGCAGTCTACTGTTGCTGTTGGTTTGACTTTGCTCGTTGCTGCTTCAGCTTTATATCTGGTAGGTTTATTAAGTAATTATATTTGCAATTTATTTGAATCATTAGTAATCATTATTGTTGTAATATTAGATTACTAGTATTATAAATGTAATGATACTTGTAATAGTAAAGTATTATAATAATAATACTTATTATTAGAGTAATTATTTCATTTATTCAGTGTATCATTTTTTGAATGTTATCATGTAATCATATTTCTAATTTAATTATAGGTGTATTTACGACCCCTTTAACCGTTCAGAGCACTCTGATCATTATGTGGAAGAGGGTAGAGGAGATTAAAATGACCAGAAAATCTTGCCAACACGTTTTAACTGTCTACTGATTATTAGATAGTTTGCACTGGTTACTGTTGTCAGTTTTTCTGTTGTATTAAAAAAAATTGAGTGCAGGGTATCTCTGAACTTTTCCTCATGACATCAGATTCGCTACTCATCCTCCCTACTTCCGACCCGCATTACTTACCCTCAGAATATACATATCTAGATAATTTTATGAGGAAGTGGTCAGATAGGTAAAGAAAATAAAAAGTTTGAGCTTTCGGTCGTAAATTAGGCTGAGTAGTTTTATTCTAAATAACACATATAATCAGATAACACAATTCAGTTTAGAATAAAACTACTTCTGATGAAGGCCTAATTTACGGCCGAAAGCTCAAACTTTGTGTTTTCTTTACCTATCTAACCACTTCCTCATAAAATTATCTAGTTTAAATAGTTTGGTCAATAATTTTATATTAGTTTAATATAGATATCGTCAAATAGCAACAAGTCTTCTGACTTGCTTCAACATAATATACACTAGCAATAATATACATTAGCATAAATACACTAGGAGCTACCATGATAACAGACACACAACACAAAACACACGTACAGACAGACAACTCCAAAATCACTTTAGAGGCCTTAAAAACACCTGAAACAGATACTTACGGTATCATCCCGGTTTTGGATTTTTTTTGAAAATACAATACTTTTCCTATATACATACGGTATAAATGAGAAAATGTAAAAATTAATGAAACAAAGAAATGAGACACAAAGAACAAGAATACAAAACAAAAACTCCCTTCAGTTTTTTTATTTGATTTTCCCACCAGGAAGGTATCGTTACCAACAGAGTGTGGGAGAAGTAAATGAACTAATTAAACTCCTCCTCCACTATTATTTTTTATATCTCCCTCCACTAAATTTTAAGGCTCCGCCCTTGGGTACCCTTTTTGAACCTGATCCATGCTTCAGAAAACACCTTTATTCAGAATGTTTGTTCTCTACATTCGGGCCTCGTGAATGCATCTATGTTTTAATGAAATAAAATATTTCGAAATTTGAGTAGTCTGATTATGAAAGCAGTTAAATTTTTATATTGGACCATTTTTAGCAAATTTTCAAAGATAACATTCAAAAATTAATGTATTTGAAAGAAAATGAAATCGATCACATGTTTTATTCTGATTTAAAAAATCGTTAAATGCTAATTAAAAGCATTAATGCTCTGTAAAAGCTATTAAGATAATTATTTAAACCTAAATTCCAGTCCTCTAAAAAATTTTAATACATTTTTTAAAGGACTGAAGTTTTAAAATTACTTACTGAAGTCTTTTGGTTACAATTTGTAACCGTCCAAAAATTCTTAGTTACTAAATTTAATAGGTTTATATTTTATTTGAATAAAATGCTGATGGTTACATATTAAAGATGAAAAGAGTAACTCAAAACTTCTATCATTGTATAAATTCTCTCATTTTATAAATAATTTTAATTTTATAATTGGGCTACTAATCTATGAATGTTGATATTGTGTAATTTTAATAATCTAAAAATTTGAGTCAATTTTCAGAAAGAAGTATCTGATGTTGAAGGATTGAAGGAAATTTCAGAGGATTCCATGTTAACGAGTAAGTTAGAAAGTGGGTTTCATTTACCTCATCCTTCTCAACATGCTAACAAACAACGAAAGAAAAATATGACCCTGAGTTCTACCTCTTTAACAGGTTCATAATTAACGTTTGATCGTCTATACTTTTTGTAAAAGTGATTTACTTATAGGGTAGATGGGAATTCATGATAAATATGTGTATTTTATAATAATACTGGTATAGAAAGAGAACTACTTATAACAGATAAGTTAGACAGAGAGCAATTCTAACCTTGGTTGAAACACACCTAGCAAACTAAAAACAATATTATGACCCATAAAAAATTGGATATTACAATTGTTTATTAAAATTATATCTTAAAACAATATTTTCAATAAATGTATGACTGTAAGTTAAATTCAACTATTACATTTCTTGCAAATAATATCTTTAAACAATCTGTAGAAAGATTCGTCGTATAACATTTTATTTATAAAAATATAAACAGTGAGGCTGGCCTTACAATTAGGTTTGCCATGGCCAAATCTTACTTATCAATCTAATAACAATTATTTTAAATATTGTTTTGTTTTAAATTGAAAATGAATATTTAAAAAATGGGGTATGGGTTACCTCCGAACATTTCCTCGTCACATCAGATTCATGACGCCATCCTTCCTACTTCCCACTTGCTCATCCTCAGGATATACAATTCACCAAATTTATACTGCATCACATCTTTGAACTCACTTCGCTCGTCCTTAGATAGTAAAGTAAATACATCCCTTTCATTCTCAGCAGTCACCCATACAGCACTGACCATGCTCAATACTGCTTAACTTTTATGATCGAACAAAAACCATAGATATACTTGTCATATTAAAATGAAACTTGGTGTACTTATTTATTATGTTCTTGTACCTAATTACAATTCGATTGCATTATTTTCCAATTTTTAATAATTAAAAAAAATCGATCATAAGTCATTTGGTACAAATTGTACTAATGCTGAAAACGAGTCTAAATAAAATAGTCTTATACATGGCAACATGTGTGCTAAATCTCAATCCGATCAACTGATTTTTTTCGCGTTTTATGATATTTTGACATTTTTGCTGGGTCATTATTGTGGGGTAATGACGTCATAAAAAATATTTTCAGAATAACACCACTAGAGCAGTAGACTGATTTTTGTACAAATTTTCAACTACTCTATAAAGCTACAGTGTCAACAGACACACACACATACAGTCAGACAACTTTGTAAAAACTACTCTGGTGGTCTTTAAAACACCTAAAACAGATAATTCCGCTGACATCCCGGTTTGGGATTTTTTTGTAAGCACAATACTTTTCCTATATACCTGAGGTATTAATGGGGAAAAGTGAAAATAACAAATTTCCTTTTCTCCAAAAAAAATAGATTTATCAATATAATGAGATAAGGTTAAATTGTAGAATCCATAAATATCTAACTTCTGCATGGAATGGATAATGAATAGAATAGCCATTTATTAGATAAAGGAATAGATTGATGATTATAATGAATTTAATATGATGTTCTCAGACTCTAGTTTTTGAAAATTCTAATAAAAAATCATTTCAAAAAATGTTCTAGTTCTCATATGTATAGGTCTTCTAGCTCTGTACCATAGACCATACACTTTGTATTTCCTATCACCATGACAAGAGTCAAACTATTCTTTAGAAAAACTAGTGTATTTTTGTAAGTAGTTTTCTCCTCATCATTTGATTGCTGGTCACTAGAAGCATGTTATGTGGGCATTTTCCTAGCACATGTTCTCAAGTTCATTATATGTGCCACATTTATGACAAAGGGCCCTGATGACTTGTTACAGGTCTAAAAGGAGCGTTATTGACCTCCAACGTAAATGTAAATTTATTCAGTTTTTATATTAGATAAACTGTAAATTTATTCAGTTTTTATATTAGATAAACTGTAAATTTATTCAGTTTTTATATTAGATAAACTGTAAATTTATTCAGCGATAAATTTATAAATTTTAATTAGTGTTTAAAAAAGTGGTGAAATAAATGTAAAAGTTTTCTTAATATTGCTCTAAATAAGTTTTAAGAGTAAATACTCATTAAAATATATAGAAATTAGATTGGTTAAGTGGTCACAGTTCAGTCTCCAGCCCTATGCGTAGTCGTATGTCATATGATTACGTGGTGTATGCTCTTTCTATACTAGTATTATTCTATGGTGAAACAATGAGAAAAAGAAAAAACCTTTGAATCATGTCAAAACTGTCAGGTCAGACCCTTAGAGTCAGGTTCAAACCTATTGGAACTCATTGGGTCAAACTAAATAAGTATAAAACACTTGCTAACTTAGTCACATCAGAAATAAATTTTGATGACTTACTTTAATTTATTTAAATTCACTAACCATCACATCATTCAAAGAAGATATCACGACTTTTAATTAAAAAAAAAATAAATCGGACTTAAAAAAACAAAATTTGAAGTATTTACTACTGAAACAACGGAAAAATCAGTGTGTTGGAATTAACATTTTCAAACATCATTTTAACAAGATTAAAAGCTTCAAGATAAAAAGAAATAATAAATTACAAGAAATACGGAGATTAAAAACCAAAAAAAAGTGCTTAAAATGCATGTAGTACATACGTGGAACATGCTAAAATATACGGCCCATCAGTAGGGATACTACTGAGGGGAAACAGAAAAAAAAAATCTAACCTCATGCAAATTTTTCTACTATAATTTGGTGGACATGTTTGTTGACATCTTAAAAAGTCCAAAAGTTCTTTTAGTGTTCTGATCAACACCTCATGCTCTTTATACAGGAGTAAATAGGTTCATAGGTTTGTTTGTCATTTCTTATGTGTGAAACAAAATTTAAATGTGATGACATTAATCACAAAAGTTTGCTTGCGTGTGGGATAGGGAGGAGAAGTTTTTTTGTGAAGCATTTTTAAAATTAATTTTTAATGAATGCAATACATTATTTTTTGCTTAAAAGACATTCTTATTTATCTCACCAATATTCATTATTTATTCCATGTAAATTTCAGATTTACCAGGTAAAGTTCAGCAGAAACTTGTAGATCAAGGTTCTTTACTAGCGGGTAATCTTGCTTCTGTTCCTGGTGTTGGTAAAGTAATGAATGTTGCTGGGGAATTACCTGGTGCAGAAACACTTGGCAATGTTGCTGGTAATTTGCAATTACCTGGTGGATCAGGATCAAGTTCTGGTGGATTGCCAATACCTGTTGTAGGAGATATTGCTGCTAATATACCTGGATTAGATGCGGTCACTGGAGCTATGGGAGCTGCTGCTGGTGTCCTTAATATGGGTTGATTACTGGTTTTTAATCAAATAAATTATTTGTTACACATTATATGTAGTTCATATTATATTTTCCTTTAAGGTTGAAAGGTTAAAAGTCTGAAAAGCCTGCCCCCTTGGCCATACTATATGATATTTTCTCTTTAGATCACATAAGTTCAGATTAGATAGCTGACCACCCAATTTAATTCCAGTTACGTAGGTTAGATGTGGGCAGGATATATGATTACAAGTATCAATGTGTTGCAGATAAATGCAACCAGAGTGTTATGTCCATAACATGATAAACTCCTGTAACCAAACGAAGATGTTAATTAATAAAAAAGTGATGCTCAGATGGTTGCATGGTCCTTATTTATTCCAAATGAAGTCTATCAAACTTACTCCAGCAATTTCGTTTGACTTTGATTAAGTTTATACTTAATCAAAGTCAAAGTTTAGTTGACTTTTATTATATTTTTACATTGTTGGTAGGTGTTGATGATGGCTGTTAACAGTCTAAAGCCGGCTTTGTAAATATAGTTTTACATTTGTGGAGAGACTGTCGCTTTATTTATTTAAGTTTATAATTTTTTTTCTAGTTCGGCACTAAATTTTTTCAGACTATATTACAAGTTTTTAAACTTTTACCTACAAGGACCCTCTTTGAAGAAATCAATATTCCTCTGCTTGGTTAAAATGTTCTCTAGGGACTTCTAGAGCAGAGGTTCCTAACCAGTGGTCCGCGGAATATCTTTAGATAAATTAACATAATAAAATTATAGAGACATTTTCATACTATTAACAGAATCTTAACTTGCTATAAACCTCTTATTGCTATTAAACTTTATATTTTATCCCTAGGTACTGAATCATGGTCATTAATGAAAAAAATAGGTGACACATTTATTATTGGAGATAAGGAAGCATGTTTTAAAAAATAATAATTGTTATGATGATTATCTTTCAAACAAATTTAGTTACACATAATTATTCTGGTTATAAATGAAACACACCAAATGATCCAAGAGAAATAAAATACAATATCATTCAAATATTCCATTTATTTATGATTTTAGACAGATTGAGTAAAATTTTAAAGTAAATACTACGATTTTTTTATATAAATCTTTTATTTTTCAATATTTACAATTTTACAAACATTGAAATATTTACACAAAAAAGGTTATCAAAACAATAAAAATATCTTTATAAAATTGAAAAATCCCACAAATCCTAGGATTGTGTGTGGGAGAAACAATTTTAATGATAATTTGGAAAAATCAAGTAAAAGAGTAAACTATTATAGTAAATATGTAGTTTTATATTCATTTAATTCCTACCAAAGATGATTGGCATTTAGTGCTCTGCTTAATTACTCTTGTAGAAACCCAAATTTTGGTATTGGATATTTTTTGAACATTATCTTTAGTGGCTGACCTGGATTAATCAACGTTAATCTGTAGGCTTGCGATATTAAAGAGTTTATAAATAAAATAAATTCACTATGCCAGATTTTAATTACAATAATAAATTTTGCTTCATTTACACATTATTTTTATTATTAAAAAACAATTTGGTAGTTTTAATTAAGTTATACCAATTCTTATTTTTTTATTATTCATTTTAAAGTTTTATTAATGAATTGTTTAATTGTTGGATTAGTGGTTGCTTGGGAGAACAAGGAGTATGTTGATGCTTGACTGCAGTCAGAATGTTGCATTTCCATTGTGGATTTTGATAATTCATGGTTAAAGTAATAGAGAATAGACCTTTGGATGAAATCGGTGATTTTTCTGTTGTCTGCAAATGGAACGGATGAGTCGATGAGAGTAGCTGATTTTATTTTCAATAAGATTGTAATTGTTAAAGAACAAGTTTCTTTTTTAGGAGTTGGTGACATCAATATGTTTATTATAAGATCAACTGAGTACAAATCTATAGTTGCATTGTAAAGAGGGGATAAACCACCGAAATATTGTGGTGCAACAATTTTATCAATATAAAAAGTCATTCTTGGTGCATTTAAAATACCACTTACATTATTAATCATATTATCTAAATCAATATGTTGTATAAAAGGTACTCCATTTCTTGATATGTCTGTCATAGATTTCAATCTAATATTTGTGAAATTTCCGTAATTTGTATTAACATTTCTAAATATTAGTTTACCATCAAATGTATTTTTTGGTGGAAGAGCTAATGAAAAATAATCGATATTAAAATCGATGAAATCGTTAAGATTTACATCTTCTGAATGAATAACACGAGTTGTAGCGAATATTAACGTTAAAAATAAAATAACAGATTTCATTTTTCACTGCAGACTGAATTGTGATGTATTATGGTTTTATTTATTATTTGTCACTTCATAATTTATCTTCTTTGATTAAAAAACACTTGACAATGTACTTTTGTTTGATAAATACTTTTTTTTCTTTAGAGAGGAACCAATTGATTGTCTTGTTTTAATTAACAATTCAAAGAATATAATTTTAAGAATGTGACTACTTCAAGAAATGTCAATATTCTTCAAGTTTAAATTTAATCTCCTTCAGATAATATTTTAAAATTTAAACAATTTATGACCTTTCTCTTGGTCCAAAATCAATTTTTTAAGTATAGTTCCAAGAACTAAAAAATTAATTTCAACGGAATACAAACTTTACTTAGAAACTCTTTAATATTGGCATTGCTCCCTAAAGTATATAACATCTCTATTAATTTTTACCTATCTTTGTAGTTGTATGAAACCCTGTATAGTGCTTTTATTATTGATTATTATTCTTACAATTGCTAAAGACAAAATTAAGGTAGTAAAACTATTATTATTTGACTAATTTTCATTTGTCATTTTGCATTATTACTCAATACTCAACTTTTGCGGGATTTTTCTAAGAAAATATGCGTAGTCATCACAATGATTACACAAAACTATGCACACCATTATTTGCACTTAATTAAAACTAAGTTAATGCTTATGATTATCATTGATAGGTTTTAACTTATTTCCTTAGAGTACTTGTAACATTTTACCTAAAAGAAAATTAAATTTCAAATGTAAAAAAATAATTTTTGTGACCTAGAATTGAACCAGTGAACTGTTGCTAACAGATTTAATGCCTTAGCCACAGTGGAAAAGTATTTGGTCAAAGAGATTTACTACAGTGGTATAAGTTTATTTGTACTTGGTACAACCAGTGGTGGAACTAGGTGCCCGGGGGGGGGGGCCTCAGAAATAAAATAATTTTTCCCTCTATCAAGACTTTTTGGAGGTCGCAAGTAATAATTTATGAAATATTAGAAATAATATTAAATTATTTTTTAATTCTAATCTTGTATAAACCATATTCATGATTATGTACTGTATAACATAAAATAAATTAACACATTAGGGTAAGAAAGTATGTGCATAATCTTTCTCACAGATAAAATTATGAGAGATGATAAAATTCTGGCTTGGTGGTCCGCATGTCGGGCGAATTTCCTTTGGATGCGTGTTTCCGTGCCTTTTACATTATATAAGTTTACAACTACTAAATAAATAATTCCGGCGCGGTGGTCCGCTGTCGGGCGAATTTCATTTAGAATACGAGTTTCCGTGCTAAACAACCCATTTCTTGCTTATGCAAGAACCATGCCCATTGGTTCCGGTTCATGCTTTAGAACCTAAGCAATTACTCAATTGTCAAGCACTGCTCATAACTCATTTTGTCTGTATTTTCCAAAGGAAATGCGCTAAAACCTTTAAAGATAACTGACTAAGCTTAAAGATAAGTAACTAATTTTTAAACTAGTGCAAATAATAGTGCGTACTTCTAATTTTAGAGGCATAGTTTTGTACAACAACTGGATGATTATGCGCATTTCCTTTGGAAAATACAGACAAAATGATTTACGAGCAGTGCTTGACAATTGAGTAACTGCTTAGGTTCTAAAGCATGAACCGGAATCACGCAATGGGCATGGTTCTTGCATAAGCAAGAAATGGGTTGTTTAGCACGGAAACTCGCATTCTAAATGAAATTCGCCCGACAGCGGACTATCGCGCCGGAATTATTATTTAGTAGTTGTAAACTTATATAATGTAAAAAGCACAGAAACACGCATCCAAAGGAAATTCGCCCGACATGCGGACCACAGCGCCAGAATTATTTTGTTTGAAGTAGTATTATCAATATTTTTGTCTCATTATCAGTTTAAATTGTTGTTTTAAGTTGTATTGTGTTAGTCGATTTAAATTCATTTATACATCTGTGTGACTATTGATGTTAGTAACATTGATATTATTAAAGTACATAAAATAGTATTCCTACTTTAATTACTTTGTACAACTTTAATGTGACTGTGTTTCAAATCATAAGGTACATACAGGCCAGTGTTTCCAATTTATTTCACCAGTTTGCATTTTTAAATTATTTTATATTTTTCTTATCTACTCCCGCATGAGTGCAATCACTGGATTGTTTCTCTACCAAGTCTCTCAAGCCACTTAAACCATTTAACTCTAATACTTCATTAGCAATGCAATCATAATTGTTGTTGTATTAATCAATTAAATATGTTAAAAAAATATTTTTCTTATCATGATCCTATATTGTAAAAGTATAATTTTTTGTGTGCAATTTATAAATACTCAATTTTATAGTTTACTGATTTTAATTAAATGTACTAAACCCCCAGAAAGAGAGCACTTTGTTGGTTTTGTACAAAGAACCAGAGGGGCCCAGCTAAATTTTTGCGGTAGGGCCCAATATCTGAAATTCCGCCACTGGATACAACCCCAGTATGAACATCTAAGCTGCTTTACATTACATACACTTAATACACCGCCGATCTTTTCAGTTAACATTTTGCTGATTTTAGATTTTATGATTATTTAACCTGTTTTTTATGATTATTTAAACTGTTTTTTCTTTGGTTTCATGAACTGGTTTTAATAGATTCTTATCTAGATAAAAAGAAAAACCTTCCATCACTTAATTTTTTTCATCTTATAGACAATTAGTTTTTCGGTTTTTTTATTTGTTGTCCCTAGATACATTAATAAACCCCCTTTTTCCCTCCAAAAATTGTAATCCTTATTTTACCGATTTTTAAATATTATGAAGCTCAGGAAATCGGGTTAATGACGTCACAATAACCTGGTTTTCAGTAGGGTCCGTGTCCTCCCAAGGTTGATTTTTGTACCAAGTTTAGTTAAAACCTATTAATCCGTTCGAGAGATAGCGTGTTAACAGGACTTGTTTAGAAATACACACACACACACACACACACACACACACATATATATATATATATATATATATATATATATATATATATATATATATATATATATATATATATGTATATTATATATATATATATATATATATATATATATATATATATATATATATATATATATATATATCATATACATATTTTTTCATTATTAAATTTCGTTTTTAAATTTTTGAGCGAAATCAGTACTTCACCTAAATAAAAATAAAATTGCCAATTTAAATTGCAGTTGATTCTACGGAATTCAGTATATGCTACATTTTTTAAGAGGGCACTTTAATTCAAGGCTAGTTAATTATTTTAATTTAACAGTGGTTTTCAGTTTCACTCTTCTGGCTTAGGAAAAATGTTGCTTTGTCCTAAATAAACTCAATTTTCGAATCTAGTATCAACCTTTTAATAAATTTTTATCATGAAAAAGATCCTAATGAGTTTGTTTGTTTGGATTACGGAAGTTGAGGGGGGTGTTGGTGGGGTCCAAATCAGTTTGGCTTCCTAATACCAAAAATATTTCAGTTGTATATGTTTAGGTCAATGACTTCCACGATATTTATTGGGTTCAGTCCTGGTTAGCCTACAATCCCCGACAAGCAGGACAATAATGGCTTCCTCGGCGAGCTAAATTGGCCTTTAAAGTGGAAGGATCTCGGAATGGTATTCCAATGGTTGTAGGCATTCTAGAACGATTGGTACCAGTTTTATCACAATCAGACCATCCTATGTGGCGCAATTAGCTTATAACCTAATTACATCGTCATCGCCAATGAGTTGAAAATATTTGTTTACTATACAACTGGGTTCATGGTGAGGCTATGATTATTTATTATTTATTATATATATATATATATATATATATATATATATATATATATATATATATATATATATATAATTTATGTATATAAATAAAGTATTAAAATGGAATTAACGGAAATTATAAAATAAGAAATAGGAATTAACGGAGAATAAAATAGTAATTGATTGAAATATACCTATTGTCGTTGTATGAAATATCGGAACTCACGCTAAGATAACGTGTATTATTATTGTGTTTGATACGTGGTTGATATAAATTAAAAATCTAACTATTTTAAGTCTAAATACTACATATTATATAAGCTGTAATTGCGTCCTTGTTCTGTATAACTTACCTTAATTTGTTTCTTTGTCTTAAATCTTAATGTATAATAAGACAGGTAGATGTTCTAAACAAAATCTATTCCAAGAACGTTAGTTAGTTCATCTATCAAACGAAGTCTCTTACATACACTGTAGGTAATTGTGTATTCTTTAAATTTAATTTACATAAAAATAATTGATTACTGCGCAGTGGGTTACATAACACGAATTAACGCTGGCTGGGATCACAATTAGTAAATAAATAAATAAATAAAATAGTAATCCTATTTTAATTTAACAAAGTTAAGAAAAAAGAATTTCGGAGGTTTAAAAACTATGTCACTTTTTATTTGGCGCCATGTCAAATATTAGCTTATATAGCTGTTACAGTATCTAACCAACAGTTGCTCTAGAAGTTCTTTTATGTTTACCAAAATTGATATCTGTAATATTAAGTGCACAGCCACCTTTATTAGACATGGAGATTCGCAGTATGTCCATATACTGCGTATATGGAATATTAATAACAGCATGTATAATAACAGCAAACACGCTGTGATGGAAAACTTTATTTTTTAGAGACTGCCCGTATTAGCGGCAGCCATCACTTGTGGGCCAAGATCAGACGAAAAAACGTGACCGTCGATGAAAAACGTAAACTACCCATTTTACCGAAAAGGGATAAAAACTAAAATTCTGCAAAAATACGTAGATATTTTTCACCGTTATATGTCAAATATATGTCAAATATACTTTTGTTCTGTAGAACAAAAGTAATACATATTAACTTTAGTTTGATATGCTTTTCTAGAATATGCTCGAGTTTCAAGTTTGCCTATATCTTAAACATGATAACATAACTACAACACAACTATGCTATGTTAATGTTTTTGAGCGTAAATTAGTGATTTATGTTGTATTTTTGGTAATATTTGATGTTATATCTCTGGTGCTGTTAAACCAATTTTGATGGTTAAAACATCGGTAGGTCACAAATTTAAAAAAAGACTCGTTTAACTTTTTTAATAAAACCAATAGGAACACTGGTATTGGGGTAAAATGAATTAGGGACTCTTTCCCGGACTTTGAAGAGACTCAGGGGCCAAAATTTCCCGATCTGGAATGACAGACCACCTGATCAGGAAGCCAAAATAAGTCAATCTATCTAGTGGGTTAAAACTTTGGGGCTCGACGGTTACAATTTTTGTGTCTGCCTCTTTAACTATAGGTAGTAGTTCTAGAGGTAGTTTTATACCTTCTAGATCCTACCTGTCTGAATTCGTAAAGAAGCAGAGCACAAACTTGTTTCACGGATGGCTCAAATCAGGCCTCGCTGGTTCATGTGTTCATTCCTCAATATATCATTAAACTTGGTTACTCTTTTGGTCTACATATTACAGTGTTCCAAGCAGAGATCTTCACTCTCTTGATGGTTGCGGCCCTAGTTCAAAAAGGTTATGTTGTAATCTGTTAATCTCCATTGTAATCTGTGTTGATAGCCAGATTAATGTCTTTGTTTCTGAATGTAGGGTTCACCAGTCACCAGTCTCTCTTGGCAGAGTGTTTAATTAGTCCAAATTAGGTATTGTGGATAGTAAGGAAGCAGAAAAACCAGCTACTCGACGCTGAAACCTCATTTAGAATTTCTCACTCAGTTACACATGCTGACACTCTTAGATTAGATAATTGGTGAATAGCACCTTAACACTTAATTTAAATGCATTAGCCGGCTGCAGACAAGCAAAAATGTTCTTTAATGGGCCAATTAAAAAACATACATTTTCTATTTAACTGTAATGTGGCCACTATCTGTTTGTTAAATATCTTAATAAGTTAAGTATAAAGTCAGGGCTAACTGTCCCATACGTAGTACAGTAACCATAGTGAGGAGACCATCTTCACCTACCTGCAGAGTTTGAACGTTAGCAACGAAGCAATTTGATGAAGGAGTAAGAATTGATTACTTTAATTTAATTCGGGCTCGATTCATTTATACCTCATTACTTTCTGTGTTGATAACAAGTTCACATTCTAGTGGTGAAGAATTCGCTGACGAGGATACGTTTTCGACGATTCGTTTCCATAGTTTAATAACATTTTCAGGGGGGTACTTTTCCAGATTAGGTGTCCCCTATTTTAAAGGCAAAAAAAAATAAAAATGGGACCAATGGGAACTAAGGGGTTAATAGGAGGGGAAAATACTCTACAAAATGGATGCATATAACTTTTTTCCATAAGTCCCCATTTAGAGGTTAATATATTTATGTATAAAAACAAGGAAATATACACTTTAATTAATTAATACAAACAAGTTCAGTCCATTTCACCAGCTTCCAGCTCTTCATTCCGTAGATGGAATAGGAGATCCTCTTGGAAATTGACACCAAAGTTTTGAATAACGTGGAGCAGCAGGTAGCATCTCCTAGCTACTGGTTTGATGAAATCTCTGTTCATTAACCTGAAAAGTCAAAAACAAAAATTTATAATAAAATAATATCATAAATTGTAATATCTTTAAAGATGAAAATGTATTATAATTATATATAATACATTCTATTATTATTTGAATATATTTAGTTTATTATGATATATTCAGGATGCAGGAAAACCGCCAAGTTCATAAAACATTTATCTTAGTACTAAAACAATTTTTAACAAATGTCAAAAAAACAGTGATACAAATATTTTATAAATAGGCAAACTAAATTATAATCCAAATATTTCCAGATTTAATAGATTAGGAAAACTACTAAAATAAACTAATATATTTAGTATATAATTAATAAAGAGAAGGAAACACTTACCTTGTAACCATTGATTGAAGTTCCCGTCTGATTTATTGAGAGTATTCAAAAAATGCGGTTCCTTTTAACTGATTCATTTAATAAATCTATTTCAATAAATAAGAAAAAAACAAGAAAAACTTTGGAAAAATATTAATGAAAAGTGAATTGACATGTAAAATAGAAATGTCAAAAAGCTGTATTGACATATTTATGTATTAATAAAAAAGAGAACTTTCATAAAGTCATTGTAACGCTTAAAATTAGAGTACATGAAAGAGAAAGAAATAAAATGATCGAGAACGGGATACCTCAGAGCTTTTTGTCTCTGTAATTATTTCCCTATGTTCACACATTGGCACCCAATCGCTCTTCATATAATCTTTATGAAAAAACTGCAGTTCCAAAGGTTCATGTAGTGGCAATTTTCGATGCTGCTAAACCCGAGGAATATGACAAAACCCATGGATACACTTTCCATGTTAAAAAAAATATCTATGTAGTTTATTAGAGAACAATTAAACTGAAGAAGGATCCCCATAACTTTTTTTTTTCCAGACTAGATGACACCTTTAATCTATTATAACATTGAGGGGACACCTAAACTGGAAAAGGATCCCTATAGCCTCTTTCCAGATTAAATGACACCTTTCAATATATATAAAATTGAGGGGACACCTAAACTGGAAAAGAATCCCTATAGCCTCTTTTCCAGATTAGATGACACCTTTTAATCTATTATAACATTGAGGGGACACCGAAACTGGAAAGGATCCCTATAGCCCTTTTCCAGATTAGATGACACCTTTTAATCTATTATAACATTGAGGGGACACCTAAACTGGAAAAGGATCCCTATAGCCCCTTTTACAGATTAGATGACACCTTCAATCTATTATAACATTGTGGGACACCTAAACTGGAAAAGGATCCCTATAGCCTCTTTTCCAGATTAGATGACACCTTTCAATCTATTATAACATTGTGGGGAACCTAGACTGGAAAAGGATTCTTTTGAAGGTTAATATATCATTTTCAGTGTATTATCCCCACCCATTAACCCCCTGGTTCCCATCAGTCCCGTATGATTGCAAATTAATGGAAAATATATCCATTTTATAATTAATTAATGTTCTAAAAGTAAATAAACACAAGTGACACCTAAACTATCTATATTTACCATATGACACCAAAGCTAGTTTAGATGACCCCTAAGGGGACACCTAATCTGGAAGAGTGCCTTCAGGGGCGTAAAAGGAGAAAAAGGAGGGGATTGAACTAGTAAGAGAATATGGTAAATGGATAAAAAACGTTTGTAAAAATAGTATGAAATTATAACAATGAATATTTTCATTGTCTGGTCCAACAGTCACCTTTTCATGAAAGCAACGATATGAAATTTTTACTAAATTTTTATTTTTATTAACATACAGTTGTACAGAAAACGTGTGAGTGTGAAAACATTGTGAGATCGAAACATTATAAACTGTGACGGAATATAGGAATGGACATTTCTGGTGCGTAGGTATTGTAAGAAAAATAGATTCATCATCTCGTTAATTTTGTTCTAGATCGCTTCGTCAGAGGGAGCGACATTTTTTTGTCGTAAGGGCCCCTGGCCCTTACTTGGCTACGGGCCTGTTCGCCTCTGCTTTTGCTAGTAAATTATTTATCTCTTCAGAAATGAAGTTATATTAAGAAACGGCTTTTCGAAAGGTTTTCTTTATTTGCTATTAATCCACTTTAACACTTTAGATCGCTGAGTTAACATCGTTATTATTAATTTCTAATTTTACTTTTATCATTACTTCTCTTAATAATATTGCCCATCGAGTTGTCTTTTTTAAAAACATTATAACCTTCTTTTAACATGTTTAAAAAATCGAAACCTACACACCCTCCTTTGATTCGTACCAAATCGACATCTTTCATATTCGAATTAACGTACTCGACTAAAGTTCTTTCAAACAAACCGGTTAAATCTGTGTTTTGGTGGATTTTTTGTTTTGATTCCGCTCTTTGGATTGAAAAATGAGTTTTCATGGATAATACACACGAATCATCTTCAGGTCGAACCACAAATATAAACCCTAGTTCGGGCTGGTACAACTCGATAGTTATATTATTTGACCCAAAAGATGATTTAAAATTATAATTGTCGTCGATCATAGTTAATTTACCGAAATAAACCGTTGAATGAGGCGTAGAAAGAGATCCATGTATCATATTTGTCCCTTGATCTAAATTCATCGTTTGTTCAGCATGATTGCACCCTATATTGCCAATTTTCATCAACTTAGCATCTCTAAATTCACTTCGTTGGTAAGTGATTTCGTCAAATAACGACTCTCCATCTTGACTATTTATTGGAAATAAACTTGCAAAATAATCTATATTACTCTCTACAATGTTTATCAAATTAATTTTTCGTATATTATCACAGTTGGTTATTTTTATAAGAAATAAAATTAATACTAAGCGATACATGACTGAATAAAATTTAATACTGAATTACTGAATTAAACTCAGGGATTCATCTCATGTGTCATTTTAAATACCACTTAAACGTTTTTGAGATAAGAGACTAAAAAGAAGAAACCTCAGTTTCCTCCACCATTTTGTGCCTCCTCTACCGAAGGTGGTACCTTGGTGTCGTTTTATTATTTACAAAGCGTATTACAATTAAGTTGGTCTGAGTAAAGCATTAGTATGGTTTCAGTACTTAACTCACTCTTGAAGGAAGTTTCAATGAGGTTATTAAGAATAAGAGCCCTAAAACGATGTTTCAGACCTCTCAACATAGAAATATATACTAAAGGGGCATAGCCTATCTCAATTCATTAAGAGGCCTGAAACATATTTTTGGGGCTCTCAGGGGCTCTATGTAACCTCATTGAAACCTCCTTCAAGATTGTGTTAAGGTTATAATAAATATTTTGATTTTGGCTTTCCGCACGTTGTTTGTGTTTTGATTTGAATTTGTAACATTCTTTTATAAAAGTTATTGTAATTTTGTACTGATTATTTGATTGTATTTATAATCGAAGGTGGTCAGGTTACTTTTTCGATGTTTCAAAATTTAACCTATAGGGCCCCTCTAGTAGTAATATCTCTATGCTTCTCAATGTATTGAAATAGGCTATGCCCCCGCCCCCTCTAGTATATATCTCTATGGTTAAAATAATCAATTTTACCGCTAATTTTATTAGCGGTAAATCATTAAACTAAAAACAGATCTGTGGTTACATACTCCAAAACCTGCAGTTGGCAGCATGTGTATCACGTGAGTTGTCCAATGACGGAGCATTTTTTATCTCATCAAATTAATAGAACCTGTTTCTACAAGTTATAAGATGCAAATAAGTTTATAAACTTACAGCGAACAATGAATAGACGTAATTCAAACAAAAATAACCCTTAAAAAGGTAAGAATATGACAAGTTTCTAGTAGTTGGGGCTTCAACCCCGAGTTGACCTCTTTTTTATTTTCATAGGATTCATAACCTAATCTCAAACAAGCTTAGAATAACATTAGATACGTATAATTAACCCTTATATATAATAATGAAATAACTAAAATTTGGCTTGACTTGTTTATAACCTGACGGTAGGAAGGATGTAGTAGTGTTATGAGTACCCGAGGGAGTAGTGGAAAAGGTAAGCGAGTTTTTTTTAAATTAGTAAGATATGGTACACCCCATCCCCTTTATTTAAATTCCTTGATTATGTCGTACATACCTGGAAAAGAACTCGAAAACGTTTAAGGCCCATGTATTGTTAACGTTTTGTAAACTGTACATTTTCTAGTCTGTACAATAAAATTTGCGTTTAGGTTGTTTTGTCAAAACATTTCAAATGCGCATTATAGTTATCGAGTAAAAAATCAATTGTATCATAGGCACTTTCTTTTGTAAAATCATGTTCAATGTGAATAGTTTTAGACATAAATATCTAAAAACAAATGATTATTTTTTAGTTGTTATGTAATTAAATAATGTACAGATTAAATCTGGGTTTGCTGTGTTTAGCAAAGCAAAGAAAAAAATATGTTACTGTATGTATGTACAGCTGAGACGTAGGTGTGCATACATGCTAACCATTTTCTGTAACAATTCAGTAAACAGTATTGTGTACTTTAATTTATTTATTATTTTACTTACTTATTTTTATGTGAACATATTATTTACATTTATTTCATACCAATATGTATTATAGTCAGATATTTTGAAAAATTAAAATAATGAGGTGGTTATCTACCTCAATCTATTTTATCTATATGTAGTTTATCTAAAAAATCTAGATTATTTTATCATTATTATAGATTTCTTGATAAACAAATGCGAGTAGGGTATAAATTTATAATATTTATAAACGCCCAAAAAGTAAATTTTACGTTAATAGTATTAATTAATGTCAGTTGAGCAATATTGTAAAACTTAAACTAAATTGAAATTGATTTGTATTATTTTGATAATCTTGTTTAACGCAATGGTTAATATTTTCATATTGGGACTTTTGTTATCAACTTTTATCGTCGTTAGTAAGGTATGTACTATTTTCTTTTTTTAATATTTTGGTAAATAAATAAATTAAAATAGCTTCAGTGTGACAGTCATAACCATTCAAAAGAAGAATTTTTTTTCTATTCTTTCATTAAATTAATATTTCAAGTTTTAACTACTCTCCTCTCACAAAATCTTTATAGAAAGAAATTCTAATAAATGTACTTGATGAATCTCGCTTCTCTAATCTCGCTTAAGAAGCGAGATTAGAGCAAACCTAATTAGTTTTTTCCTCTTACTAAGTAATGGATTTTTAGTTAAATGTTTTCCTGTCTGCAGCACAAGGCGTAGTGAGCCATTCTGCTTAGAAGCAACCCGTTCACTAACCCACAATAATGACTTAGCGAAAATGTCAAAAATCATAAAACTTCAAAAAGTTGTCTGTTCGGGCTGAAATTAAATACATAAACTACTAAAACGAAAGGCCGAAGACCTTCTGTTTTAGTTTGTCATGTGATTGCTTACGAAATATCTTGAGCCCTTTTCGTTCCCTATTAAAACCTATTTATACGTGAATACTTAAAGATCCCAACAGAAAAAAAGATAAGGTTAATTTTAACTTAGTTCATGCTGCGCTAGTTTAAACTTTTAACAGTCCAGGAAGTATATTTTACACGGTGAAATATGGAAATCTATTCTAAACTCTGAGTTTTTATTTCGGGTTATTCTGTCATAAAAAAAAATCTTGGGTAGCTACCGTGTTTTTCGTAATTTCGCTGAATCCAATTTGAGTATTTGCATTTTTAATTTTTTTGTTCATAAAATGAATAAATTTGTGTTAATAAAATATTTTAAGCTATACAATTTTTCAGTGTGATAACAGCGAGAATGTAAAAGACAAATTTGACTCTTCCCAACCAATGGATCATCCTGAACATAATCAATATCACCGACCCTCTTCTGACTATTTGGACAGCAATAATAAAAATAATCATAGAAGGCCTAGCAGATCTTTAGCTGATTCAAATCTCAGTAGCCTCTTGAAGAAAAGACCTCTCAAAGGAAAGATCACTGATTCGACGCTAGAAAGGCCTGCAAGATCTGTTAATAATTTTCAAAGGTAATATGTTTGAACCCTGTTATTTTAATAATAGACGTGAGTCAATAACGATTCTCGTTATCTTGTCTTAAATAATGATTTAAATGTTTATTATTTACGTATGAACTTGAATTCAACAAGAACAAGCAAATAAATCAGATTATAATAGTATATTAAGATGAAGCGTTTTATGTTTTGACATATCAGAGCATAGCTAGGCTACTACTATGTAATAAACAAATATGTTACTTAATATGTTACTTCAGCCCATTTATACTGTAAATATATAGGAAAAGTATTGTGTTTGCATCAAAATCCAAAACCGAGATGTTACTTGAATTATCCGTTTCAGGTGTTTTTAAGGCCTCCTGAGTGGTTTTCACAATGTTGTGTGTCAAGGTGTGTGTGTGTGTGTCTGTTATCATCGTAGTGTCATCACACACACACATCATCGTAGTGACAATCGTGTGTGTCATCACCGTATTTATGCTAGGAAGTAGAACTTAACACAAAAATCAATCTTTATGTCTAGTGAAACATTTCGAAAGATTATTAAACGTGGAAAATATTTAGATTTGGTACGCATGTAGAGTGATTTTTAAGATGTTCCAATTGCCATCTTATTATCAGCACATGTTTAATTTTCTTATGGAATGACCTTTATGCGTTTTTTTAAATTGTAAATCCCATTGAGTTGAAATTTAGTACAAGTATATCTAGCGAGGTCAGTTTCTGGATGGGTGAGCGCTGGGAATAAAAGAATTTATATACTATCTGAGGACAGGCGAAGTGAGTTAGAAGACGCGTTGCAGTATATTGTGGTGATTTTTTATCTGAGGATTAGCGAAGCTTGTCTCAAGTATTGAAGATGGGCGTTGCGAATCCAATGCGGTGAGGAAAAGTTCCGAGGTACCCCGTACCTGTTTTTTTTATAGTTTTTCAGTATCGGCCAAGTTGGTAATTCCAAAAATAAGCTATCATCAGAAAATGTTCACTGTACCTAAATTATGAAAAGCTATTTAGTTCCTTTGTGAATAGCGCCTGCTGGAAGCATTTGAATTAGTGCCGCTTGTTTGTACCCATGTTTAAAATAAACTCCTAAAAATGGATTTTGAAACTTCAAATGACATCTATGCAAAACTGAAATCATTCTAATGTACAGTACAACTATATCTTAGTAATTAGCGAATTTTCACAAGGAAAATTCGCTAATGTTTTAATTATTTATCAATTTTTAGGAATTTTATCCCTTTTGGCATTTGCATAGATATTATTTATTATTTTTCTAGTGGAATTTCTGATCCAAAAGTTAGAGTAAGGAGACAAGAAAATAAAAATAAAGCTGAAAAATACGCGAATAAAGCTGCTGGATATATTCAACAAGGATCTGCTGGTAATCCTAACTTAAAACTATATTTTTTTCTATAAATTTGCCATAATAACTAAGTTTTTCATATCATCTAATTTAGTTAAAACTTTTACGATTATTTTTGTTGTTGTGTATGAAAAAAATGCGCGTAGCTTAAGTTTGAAATTTTACATTAATTGTCAATTAGATTCACGCTTTGGTCGAATTTCTCTTATCTATATTTTTAGCTGTAGCGCTAGGTAGTCAGCTAGGTGCAAGTTTTAGCGAAATGCAAGCACAAGATGTGCTGATGCCACGAGCGAAGCTGGTCATGAAGGTGCTCAGCAATTGTCTGATGGTTCATTTAAAGGTGAAAAAGCTGCAGGTGATGCAATGAAAAAAGGAGCTAAATCTGGATAAATTTTACGAAAATAAAATCGGATCATTTTAAATATCTTTCTTTGTTTAAGAACTGTCGATATAAATAAATTAGCAATTAATCAAGAATGGTCTTAGTGACGCATTTAGCTTTTCCATACCCAACAAACGAATCTTTTTTTTCCTCTTTACAATTTTTGTCCTAAACAGTAGATTTTTGGCTTTTTATAGCCAATAACTAACTATCTCTAGTAACCAGTATTAACCGTACCATCAACAAAAAGAAACCATTTTTAACCAAATATTAAGAATTTAACCAGTAATAACCCAAAAAATACATGCTTAAGCCTATAATTGATTGAAGTAAAAAGAGATTGGTTTATTGCCAGTTTATAGTTAGTTAGTAATGATTACTAGAGGTTGCAAATAGTGATTGGTAATGGTTTCTTAGACATCTTAAGTTAAAACATGCCTTAAATCTAAAAATTCTAAGTGTAAAAATTCTAAGTGGGAGGGATAGAATTACTTAATAACATAATGTTTACGAAAACAATAACAAGTTTGTTGAAGAATCAGCTACCGTCGATACTTGCTGTTAACAGCAAGTATCGACGGTAGCTGATTTTTTGATTGCTTCTTCAACTTGCGGTAAATACAACCTTTTTAATTTTAACAAGTGTTTTAATTAATAACATATATATCATTTTAAAACATTTTAATTATATATATTATACCAGTCCAGAAAAAATTACCTCCAAATTTAATTTCAAATAGAAATTTCCATACACAGGTAGTTTCTTCTAGATATTTGATGTCTTTGTTTTTACCGTTCGCTTGTTTTAGCTATCGCTTTGGCGAGTCAATTAGGCGCAAGTGCCGTTGAAATGCAAGCTCACGATGGCGCGGATGCCGTTAGCGAAGGGGCTCATGAAATGGCCCAACAGGTTTCCGATGGATTTTTTAAAGCTGGACAATCCATAGCTGATACAATAACTAACGCAGCTAAGACTGGATAGACGATTCTTCATACTTGAACTATCGTAAATTGGATTTGTGTTTTTCTATTGTTAAAATAAATATATTTTGTATAAATACATAATAATTTAAAAATTCCTATGATATTTAGAAGGTTTAAGAGCTTCTCTCTTAAACTATGAATATAAATAATTATTATTGCAGATAAAAAACGTTATTGAAACCTAAATGTTTTTGTTATTGTGTATATGCAGCGGTTAAAGCGGTTCGTAATAGTAACTAAATAAGATCTAAAGGTAAAACAGGTCTGGAAACAAAAAAAAAATATATTAGGGGGATGAAAAATTGAACTTTCTTTGATTTTTTGGGCGCAGCAATTAGCTTGGTATTCGGAATTCGAAAGGTAAATTTGGCTGAAGTACAAGAGTACTTCAGTTTTGTAAGAATACAGTCTGTATAAGAATACATGGTTATTTTAGGTACTACTATTAGCGCATATTTAAACCTATGAGTAGTTTGAATTACCGAAAGTTAGTCGGTAGTTCAAACTGAAAATTCCTTCGATAGTTGTTACACTAACTTTCAATCCTTAAAATTATGGGGAAAACATTGTCCTAGAATTTTGAAAATTGTCTCTGACCCCTGTTAGATGACACATGCGAGTTCAAATTTATATTTTTTAGGTAACTGTTACCCAAATTAATTTTGTTACCACTTTTTGGTGTGGTATCTAATTAAAAATTTTAGAAACTCCAATAAAGTTTAAGAATTTAAATACTAATATCACCATATTCTGGTAATTGCTAAGCTATTGCTTGACATATAGCATAGATTTTTGTAAAAATCTATGATATGTTTTTGTTTTGAACATAAAAAATGTATTATATATGAAAATTAAAGCTTGGTGAATATGGTATTATTGGAATTAAATTTCTTAGTTTAAATTTTATTTATTATTTGAATTTATATTATACGATTGAGATTGATGTGTCTCTGGCAATCGCCCAGAGACACATCAAGCCCAGGAGGGGGAGGGGGGCTGTGCTGCTCATAATATAAGGGCAGCACAGCTTATTTTTATATTTATATTCTTAGTAAAAGCGTTTCTCTTTCAAAATAACCTTAAAAAATTACTGCAACATTACTATTCAAACTCTTGAAATTTGAACTTGCAAGAATTAACTTTCTAGGGGTAGAGACCTTGGTCCAGGACCATGTTTTCCCCACATTTGTAAGGATGTTGTAAGGGTGCAGCTGAAATGTTCCAACTAGTATACACGACCACACTGGAGGGGGCAGCCCATCTCAATAAATTGAGAAACCTAAAACATTTTTTGGGGCTCTCACAGGCGACAGTAAATCAAATGGTTTTTTTCACACATTGTCTGTGTTTTCTTTTGTATAATAAACGTTCTAATAACTAAGTTTACTGTAACTTTGTACGATTTATTTGATAATATTAATAGTCGAAGGTCCTCAGGTTATTTTTTCGATGTTTCGAAAATCAATCAATTGTGCCTTAGTAGTAATAATCTCTATATATGACCTCGATTCTTTCATTTGATAAAATTGCGCACATGAGGGTTTTTTTTGTAGATAAAATTCAATCAAACTATTTAAAGTTTATTTAGTTCAATAATTTTTATAATGAGCATTATGTTTTATCAATTAACCTGTTCTACATCAAAAAGGATGTACCTTATTTATTGATCAGGCCTCAGATAAAATTATATATTGCTCATACAAATTATATAATAATTATATATCCATTTCATCTAACATAATTGTATTTATTATATAAGTATCTTTTTAGTATAATTGCCCGGTATTTTACATTTTTATTGTGTTATTTTACTGACATATTTATATGTTTTATTACCCTCATGTAGTTTTAAAGAAAACCTGTCTAAACATAGAAATAAGCTTTCCTATATTTGATTTGTTGTTATCAATAATTAAAAAAAATATTCAGAGAAAAAACATTTTGAGTCCTATATTGAATTCAAACTTTCAGCTAAGTTTATGATTCAATTTAAGATAAGTTAAGATGATATTAGTTGAAATATATCCCAGCTTAAAAATCTTACTAATAAAATCACGTTTTGCCTTTTTTTTAAAACAAATATAATAAATCAAAACTATTGTATCACCTATCCTGCGGTTTCCCACAATAAGTGTGTACTTATAATTTAATTCAATATTCATTATCCAATTTAAAATAATGGCTGCTTATATAACATAGAAAAAATTGTAGTAGGGAGGGAAAATTAAGATTTCTAAATTAGATAAAAAAGGTTATTAAGTATGAAACCTAAATTAGAGTCATTGTTCAAAGATTATTACTGTTTTATATTCTGAGCTGAGTCGTTAAACAACATCTTCTGTGAAGCGTATTGTTATTCTGATTTAGTTCGCTAAATTTATAGTTTAGCTGGTTTTGAGTTTTTTTCTAAAAAGTTAAAGATGTTAAAATATTGCGTGTTGGTGGTTTTAGCCCTTTCATTTTACGTTGTGAAGGTAAGATTTTTTTACAAATATGTTTTTATGGTTTGATATTAATGTTTATCGTTTTATACACAAGACATGTGCGACGTGATGATAGTTGAATCTATTGTAACCAAGTTGTTTTCTTTTTATATAAATTAAAAACAATGACTTTAATTCTATAATTTCATAAGCTATAAAATTAAGCTATGGCCATTTCACCCAACACTGTGGGCATCATCAGGCTAATAAACTAAACACTACATTAACAACTAATAAAAATCACAGAAAACAAATAAAGCACATATACATAAGACTAGAATTAAATAAGTAAAAAACCACAGAATTAGCTAAAACTTAACTTCGTCAACATTTTGTTGACGAAGTTAACATTTTTATTAGTTGTTAATGTAGTGTTTAGTTTATTAGCCTGATGATGCCCACAGTGTTGGGTGAAATGGCCATAGCTTAATTTTATAGCTTATGAAATTATAGAATTAAAGTCATTGTTTTTAATTTATATAAATTGTGTGAATTCTATAAACTTAAAAATGAGACTAAGGATAAATTACTTAAGTTGTTTTCTAAGTATACAAACGTTTTATCTAGTAAATATTGAACACTATAACAAATTTTGCCGTTATAGTTTTTTTTAATCATGTTATTCATTGGCAACAGTACATAAAATTTAATTTATGTTAACCGGAGCCATGCCTTTATCGTTGAAAATGATAATTCATCGAGTATTGAATAAATCTGTTATTTTATTGAATTTTTTAATAGTTGTGGGTCATTACATAGAGTACAGTAATTCCGATAAGGACCTACTAATGAACGTCATTGTTGTGTTGGTAAAACATTATAATGCTTTTTTTGAAGTAGATTTTAGAGTGTATGAGACCCCGTTAATGAGGTTGCCGTTTCAACAGTTAAGGTAGCAACAAGCAGTGCATGCTAATAATTAGGTATATTACCTTAATGTACCATTTATTTCGTTTCAGGGAAATGGTGTTAATAAGAACGACGAACATGCATTGGAGAAAGATGAAGACCACGATAAAAAAGGATTACTTGGACTTCCACCAATTTTAATACGAGTTGGAAGATCAATTAGTGGCGATGCTGTTAAAACCGCTGACTCTGGGCACAAAGAGCTCAATTCGGAAAATAGAATGAAGAGGTCAGTAAATAGTGAAAGTTCTTGGCACAGAAGATGGGGAAGAAGGAGGTATGGTAGATCAGTAACCGATGAAATGGGTTCTTCCTTGGATGACCATGCTGTAGATAGGTACGGAAAATGGGGTAGGAGAATGGGTAGATCTATCCTTGACAGTGAATTAGACGAAGTTACTAAAATGGATGTCAATTCCAATGAACAAAGTATAAATAGGCACGGAAAATCGGGTAAGCGAAGAGGAAGGTCAATTTCAGAGAGTGAATCAGACGAAGCTACTAAAATGGATTTTAAACCCGATTACCAAGCTATAGATAGGTACGGAAAAGGCGGTAGGAGGATGGGCAGATCCATCTCTAAAATTGAATTAGATGAAGCTACTAACATTGACAATTCCGATGGTCAAACTATAGATAGGTACGGAAAATGGGGTAGGAGGATGGGAAGGTCTATATCAGAAAGTGAATTAGACGGAGCTACTAAAATGGAAGTTAACTCCGACGATCAAGCTGTAGATAGGTACGGAAAATGGGGTAGGAGGATGGGAAGGTCTATATTAGAAAGTGAATTAGACGGAGCTTCTAAAATGGAAGTTAACTCTGAAGACCAAGCTGTAGGTAGGTACGGAAAATGGGGTAGGAGAATGGGCAGATCCATTTCTAAAAGTGAATTAGATGAAGCTACCAAAATGGATAATTCCAATAGCCAAGCAATAGATAGGTACGGGAAATGGGGTAGGAGGATGGGCAGATCTATTTTAGTTGGTGATTTTAATGGTCCCTCGAAAGATGTGTCTGAAAGTGATAGTCATGAAGAAAAGTAATTTAATATTATAAATATATATAATATAACGATTTTTAAACATCGAAGTGTAGAATTAGTTTTACAAGTATTTTAGTGTTCTAACAAATTAAGGGGAAGGTATTCTTTATTTATTAGTAATTTAATTTTAATTTTTAAAGAGTACGGAATTACGAGTTTAGATTTGTTAACTTACATTATGTTTAATTACTGTATTAAAAATTGAAATAATTATACATTTTGCAGAAGTAATCTTTATAAATACTTAACTCCCAAAATATCTAATTTACGTAAAAGGAGAGAATCGATGATCGAGAAATTTGCTGATAAAGGGGCTGGTTATATCGAGGAGGCATCGTCAGGTAATTGGGATGTTTTGAATGTTGCTGAAAATGCAACCAAATTACTCACGTTTTAAGCATATCATGTTTGTGCGTGTTTCAAGCACTATGTAAAGCACTATGTAAAGCACTATGTGTGAAGATAAGTTTCAAATAGCACTCACTGAGTTCATGCAACATTTCAATAGAGCATTATCATTTTATTGAGTTGTTAGATTTTTTTAAATAAATGATTTGTAGCTCTTTTATGTTTTCAATTCGGATTTGAATTATAGTTTTTTCTGCATGTAATTATCATGTTTTGTTTTTGACCGTGTGCTATAATTGCTGACTTAAAATTCCAAACCGCAGGTTTAGCAATAGGAAGTCAAATCGGTGCGAGCCTTATTAACATGGGAGCCAGCGAAGCAGCGTCTGCTTTTAGTGATGGTGCTAGTGAAGGAGCTCAGAAAATGGCTGAAGGTACATTTAAAGTTGGTGATATGTTTGCTAGTATGATGAGAACTGGAGCATCAATTTTATCTGGGTGATTAAATAAAGATGGTCAGGCTTAACAATTGTGAATTCGATTTATTATTTTAAAATCCTTTTTCAAATGCCTTCGCAGATACGAGTAATTCATTTTTATGTTAAATGTAAGAATGAATTTTGCGAAGGCGACAATGTTTGCTTTAGCGTTTAATATTTAATATTGTATGACGCGCAAAATTAATTTTATGGAAAAATAACATTCATAGATGCTATGATACATTTAGCTTTTGATATTATCAGTACATCATTAGACATTAATCAGAATTCATGTCTGCAAGTTGAATGCCATAAACTTTGGTCTTAGCCTGAGCCTATACATTTAGTTAGACGTAAAAATAAACATAATTTTAATCTATTGAGAAAGACGTGGAAACTGTTCCTAGGTATAAAGCTCTTTCAGGCACAATTATTTTGTGTTAACTGGTCATATTTCTCATATAAGGCAGCCATTGGCATTAGTTTATATTCCATTACCAAGCCGCCAGCATTGGAACATAAAGGTATTGAACTTTATGTCCCAAAGGAACTATGCCCATATTGATGGCTTAAAATTACACTTTTTATTACTGAGGAAAACTAGAATAATTATTCATGCAACAAGGGATGAAAGTAAGTTTTACAGCTCAAGTTAAAGTTTCATGCTAAGGCAGCGCCGAAGGAGGAAACTTCATTTGCTCACGAGGCCGGTAGGCCGAGGGAGATAAACTAGTTAGCTCTCGAGGCTTGCCGAGGGACTTAACATTTTGGCTCCTGAGGCTTGACAAGGAGATAATACGAGAGCTGAAAACTTTCATCCTTGTTGCATATTAAATTTTATCTACGACTAGAGAACTAATACTAACAACTATTAATATATTCTTCAGCTCCTTAATTGTTATTGTGTTAGTTTAGTTTATTCTTACCATGTCAATTACTCTGATGAAGATAGAATAAAGCCACTATCTTCACATTATTTTATTGTAAGCTTTCAAAAGAATGATGTGCAATACTATATTTGTAATTTAAACATTAGCGTGTGTATATTGTAAATTCTATCCGTAGTACCAACATAACACCGAAAAATTTCCTAAAAATTTTACTAAAAAATTCTGTCAAGTTGGCAACCTTTCACTTTCCTCCCTAGGGAGTAAAAGTACATTTACAGTGTGAGATAACAACTGTATGATTACAATACAAGGAGTAGAATAATATCATATTCTAACAATCGTGCAAAAAAATAAAATAAAATGCTTAAACGAAAAATAAATAACCAAAATTCACGTGAATAAAAAGCGCACAATTACCCTTATCTGATAAATAAAATATGACTCCGGTTTACTCAAAATATTGTATACTTTTTCCAATAAAAAACTTATTAATAAAAAAAAATATGAACTATGTCTATCTCGAATTTGTAAAACCATTTAATGTGTTGATAAATGGATCAAGATTAAAAAAAGTAATACAATAAAAATTCTAATCAAAATTAAAATAATTTTTATCATAACGACTAGTGCTTATTACTTATCTAATACAATTGAAATTGCATCAAGTTAAAAAGCTTTTAAGAACTTTGATCGATTCTAATAATTTTTTTATAACCACTTGTTTGGGTTTTTGACGAAGTCAAGAGATCGTACCCCAGGCTATGCTCTAAGTTTTTATTTGTAGTGTTTGTTGTCGAAGAAGTTTCGATTACAAGTAACTAAACGTTGAGCCTGTAGTGGATTTGTCTTCTAAATGCTTTTTCTGCTGGGTGAATATCCTGTAAACAAGTAAAAATATAGTCCTCAAACGAAAGTAATTACGCATTATAATGAAATAAACGAATTTTCGAAAATTCCAACCAATGTAATGTTAAAAAAAAATATTTATTATTTAAAATATGGACAAATATTGCCTTTAAAAAGTATATTTTTTGTTTCGAACAATTCTTACAGACTGATATGTTTGAATTTTATACTATCCCTGACTTCTATCATGATTGTTCCTTTTAACACATTTAGAAATGTTAATAGACTCCGTATTCTATCATTTGACAAGTACGTTCCCACTATATCTATGTTTATGTTTACTTTATTAATTATTGTCATCAATATTTCTCAACTAATAAATACTAACCATACTTCCTTATTATATAGTAACATAAAAAATATTTATAATTATATAAATAAAATAAATAACAATGACATTATCAGAATTAATTTCTTCAACAAATTATTTTTTTCATTAATTTTTACACTGATTTCTCTTAGTATTATCTTCAGAGCTTATTTTATTAATGAAAATAATTTATTAATTTCATTTATTTACATAATTTCTCTTATATATTCGTACATTAAATTTACAATTTTAATTGAAACCTTCCTTTGTTTTCTTAATGAGCTTACGTATAATATAATTATTATTAATACTTATGTGGACACATTATATAATATAAGTAGTTTATTTAAAATTATAACAATAATTGTTAACTTTTTTAATAAAATTAATGTGATATTCAGTGTAACTGCATATTTATGTTATATGCTAAGTTACATAATGTTATTTAATTCATGTTTTTATGTATATTTGTTGTTAAATGAGTTCATAAAAGCAGGTAACAATGGTTATTCGGTCAGTTCACCAGTATTTTTATGGGCTTGTGCTATTTTCTTTATTGTTTTGAGAATGAGCATGACGTGTCATCTAGTAAATTATATGGTGAGTATAAGAGTATTGGATGCTATTATTCTTCTTTCTTCTTAGAGTTGCTGTAATTGAATACCTGTTGGCATATGACCTACGAATAGTGTTTTGTCAAAACAGTAATAAATTGTCTACTTATATAAAGTCAATTTAATAACTGTTTTTTTTAGGTAGTACGTAATTGAGCACTTTATTGGACCGTTTTTAGGATGAGAAGCCAATCATTATTGTTATAGGAGGTTATTTAGTACTTTTCTCCTCCGAGGACAATAATGAATGTAAAAAAACTCCTAGGACGTAAAAAGTAATTCATATGTTACCGCCATTACTGTAATGTAGCGTGTTCAAAAAACAATCTGTGTTAAACCTTCACGAGTTTTCTTTAAAAACGTTCATTTTGTTTCTGTTTTTTTTCGTAGACTAATTTTTTTTTTCGTTTTTAAAAGGTGTTCTAATTGACAATTTTTGTGTGTTTATTTGTAAAGCTTTTACATTTTGAGTAAAAGTGTGAAGCTATGGATGAATTCAATGACGACGATAATATGGAGTTAATTAGACGTTTTTTTTTTCAAATTAAGTATATAGCGCAGTTTATTTAATGAGTGCTACCTCAAAAAAAATAGTGTATGCCATCCGGCTGAGAATGTCTTTATGTCTTGGCAATTTTTCCCGACTCGCTTCGCTCGTCGGTAAATCTAATTGCCGTGACATAATGACACATTTCTCAGCCTTATGACATAGATAACTATTACTTGACAAAATTTTATTGATATTTACACTGGTATAATTAGGAATCGGAGAATTAAAGGGAAATACCTTTGACTGTTTAGTTCGAACGAACACTCTTCCTCCGGGGCCAACTCTATTATCATATTAATTACTTTAAATATTTATTATAAAATGTGCAATGTGTATATTTTATATAGATAACATGTTTCCT
Organism: Microvelia longipes; assembly: GCA_018340805.1. Taxonomy (NCBI): domain Eukaryota; kingdom Metazoa; phylum Arthropoda; class Insecta; order Hemiptera; family Veliidae; genus Microvelia; species Microvelia longipes. The sequence continues at coordinate 491,136 of JACMZG010000002.1, forward strand.
TATTTTAACAGCTTTTACTGAATATTAATCTGTTTGTTTTAGATGAATAGTCGTAGTTTGAATATATTAGGGATGGATAAAATATCCATCTATCCTTCAGCTAATAAAGTTTCCTCGTTTATTTTTTTCCATTAAAGGAAACTTAAAACTGTGCAAAATACTTTCCATCCTTTGTTGGAAATAACTATTTTAATTAAAATTCCATACTTGTATATAACCAGAAACCTTTTTGTAGAACATGTCAGGGAACGTGTTATAGTTTTAGTTCAAATATACATTTTCACCAGACCTATTATTCCAACCTTATTAGTTAGTTATAAAAATACGCCCGTGGAGAAATTAGATAAAAACTTTGATTTTAAATAGAAGGGCATAAAACACTAAGTGTAAATTTTTATTACACTCTCGTACGATCGATTTTTTTATATCTTAATCTAAAATAAAATATTTATTTAAACTAATAACTAATTCATATTTTGTTCTAATTGTTCTCTGGTATTAAAGCATGTGAAGAATTGAATGCAAATTATATATGATAACATTGTTTTTACAAAAGTATTTATTTCTATATCTCTAATCATGATTTCTAGTAAACATGTTCTTAAAAGAGATGTGGATTTTGTTGTTAAATTATTGAAAAAAGCATTTTTATTACCAATAAATAACAATTTTTCTGTTACAACCAAATCTATCACTCGAATAATTTTAGCTAATTTGTTTTATAATCTATATGGTGTTATAATGTGTTATATTGCTGGGCTATGGAAAAGTTATTTGAATTTTGATGAAATATTGGCTAATTCATTTTACCTACTGTGGACTATTACTGCTAATGGAATTGTTTATTTACAAGTAATTTACAGTAAAGAAAGTATTTATATATTTAAAACAGCTGTTAGTATTTTTAAAAATCATGAATTTTACAAAGAAAAAGTACTTTTCAGTTTGAGAAAAGAATATTTAGTTTTAAAACTATTATTTTATGTATTGTTCCATTTGATAGTTGGGATATTAAAATATTTGGAAAAACGTCAATTTAAATTTATTTCCACAATTCAAATATTTTATTTGGATATACTCCGTCAATGCGTACTCACCGAAGTAAATGTTTACATTTTCCAATTAGTTTATGTGTCTTTAATGCATATAAATGACGATATAGTAAAAAATCAAATTTATACGACTCTTTTAAAAATTTACCAAATGTATGCCGAAATTGACGATGGTTTTGGTTTGATTAGCTTTGTGATAATTTGGGCAAAGTATATATCGACACTGAGGATGTGTTACAAAGCATACGCCAAGATTGTAGTTTGTAATTATGTTTGTGTTTATGCAATTGAACCATTTATGATGATTTTAACTCTATACATCCCATGGAAAATATTTAAGATATCATCTAAAATAGCTGATGAAGTAAGTTGCTTTTTCCAGAACTTAGTTTAGATATTTAGAGTTTGTTCTAAATTTTTATTGTTGTTGCTCTAAATAATATGGTTAAAAAAATTATAAGTGTTGTATACTAGAGGTCCAAGTGCTTAGTACAAAGTTCCTATATAATCTAGATTAAATATAGGAACCTATTTATCATAATGCGTTTATTTTTATTGCCATAGCAGAAACAAGGATTTTGAATAAAGGGTATGACGCGTTAAGTCTTGAATATAAAATGTGACCCCGCTGAGGATAATAAATAGAGAAGATTCCATCACAAAACATATGTCAAAAACAAACTTCACATGCTTGATACGAACTGCGAATGCTTACAATTATTACACTTAGAGGCAAACTTACCTAACGATATAGTTTCTTATTGTTTTCCTTGTTACAAAAATTATAAACAAATAGTAAGAGGTTATGTATTTTCTAGTTTTAACTGTTTTAGTTTAATTGACTTAACATGCATAAAAGGTAACTAAAATTACAACAAACACCGAAGGACAGGCACAGATGAAAGTATAGGTACAAACTCGATTTATGCTTGTTACATAACCTGCGTTTCGCGTCTTTTTTGCTATAACCATAGGAAGGTAAGTTTGCTCTTACAACGTCCATGGGGTCAGAAATGTTCCCTATGGCTTCATCCCCTTTATTTAAGATCCTTGAACAGAAATCGCAAATACTAGTAGGAAAAAGGTAGTCAAAAGGGCAACATAGCACTCAAAAGGTAGGCACTTCATAGCAACATTAAAAGAAGCCTACTGTTCGGGACTAGCCCTACCATTGTAGTGTTAAAATTGATAACATGAGCTATACCATGTATTGTCCTTTTATTAAGTTATTAACCTTCCCCTGGAATAGGGCATTCACTGCTAAACCTGGAAGACTTTGCCGTGTTGCTGATTTAGCATCTTTTAATTCTTTGCCAGTGTAACCAACTCTGGACTTGAATCTCAATTTAGATTTGCTGCACCAGCTAATTCATCTAGCAATGGAAGCAAGATGGAGAAAAAAGTGGTGGTGATACAAGTTTCCTTTTGAGTTTTGTAATTTGATTTCTTTTATAATTTTGTGCCGTTTCACATAAACCCCTTTCTGGAGGTGAAATTTGTGCCAATAATTACATTAACAATTCAACTTCTTGGACTGTGCTGTGTTGTGAGTTTCCCCTTTCATAGACAACATTCAGCAATACTGAAGCCACCTAATTCAAGAAATTAACCACCTAAATTGGAATATTGGATCCAACAATTAACATAATCAGGTTTTGTTTAGCCATAATTATTCTATCTTGGAGGTCTGGTGCAGGCATTCTACTAATTCACCACGAGCAACAATCACCAAAATTATCACCATTGCCCATTTCTTTCATAGCTCGCTTGGCCCCATTCACTTAATTTATGTAAAATACATGGTATGGTATTTATTTGTATTCTATTTGTTTCTTTGTTGATTTCTTAGCCGTTAATACTGTTCCCGAGCTAGTGAGTTGTACTCAGTGCGGACTAATCGTGACTAGTCTCACTTTAGCCCAAACATAATGGACCTTCGAGCCAGGGATACAGTTATTTACAGCTTAAGAAATGATTTTGCTGAAATTTGCGGTTTTGCAAAGCCAAATTACTCATAAATGTCAGGTTATATAACTCAAGTTATTGACAGAACTATATTCATAAAATTATCTCTATTTAACAATTTTATTAAATTATTACACTATCTTCTAATCAAATACAGTCCATATAATAATAATTTACACAAATACTGATAAAAATAACTTAAATAATTAATTACACTGAACATTCATGAACACTTTCACAACACTTAGAGCACTTCCTTCATATTCTAAGCTCTTTCTTCAGTTTAAACTTTCTATTCATGAAGAATATTATTAATTTGTATTATTTAAAAACATTTATACAGTCTATCTGCTTTTACCCTCAGTATTCTTGTTTGTTTACCTAGTTTTACATCCTAATGAAACCTACCTTATCTCACATCCTATTTTAAAAAATTTCACTGTTATTCTTCATTTAACTTGTTGAAATGCTTCAAGGTAATCACAAACTACTTAACAAATCATAATTTGAGAAAAAAATTCTTGAAATTGCCTATTGTGATTTACTTAAACTTGATTAAGTTCGTTTGTTACAACTTCAACTTGAATGTTTGTTTTGAACAGAAATTTGATTTAAGCATTACTTATTCAAGTTCGTTTATTGTCAACAATCCTTTAAGTATTAATGGTTTGCATACCTACTTTAATCAAACTTTATTACGTTGTACATATTTTGATTATACTATGTTACTTGTTTTCTCATATAAAATTAAAGTTTATTTAGATAAATGTAATATTTTATTGTATGCATTTTGTTGAATATCAATTTATTTCTAAATAATACCAATATAATTGCTCCTATTTTGTCATTGTGTTACTTATGTATGAAAGTTATTTTATTATTAAATTTTGTTTTTATGTACTTATCTGTAAAGTAACTATTTTGTACTTATACTTTAATTTATTATATTAATTTAAGATATTTTAATTTATACTTTGATTTATTTATACAAGCATAATGGCTGGAAAAGAATCTGTAAAGGAATCTTCTATAAGTAATGAAGATTATTCTACATTAAATTACATCAATGCCTCAGATCAAGACAACCCTTTCAGGAATATTACTGTGACTAGAGGTTCAGGGAAATATTCGTTCAAGAACACAGGTGCAGCAGACCAACCTATTGAAGAAATCGTGGGTTTAGAGGAAGAGGACCCAACCTTTGCAGCTCTGAGATGCAAGTTGCTTCGAGCTGTTGAGGACTTGGAAGAACTTCACGCTGTCGGTTAGGTGCGAGAAATAACCCTGCCAGACAGTCAAGGTTCCTTACCATGCATAATGCTACTACAGAGTCTGTTTTCAGGCGGTTTAATGATCTTTTTGACGAGTTAACAGATCTGCTGGGCACAGAGCAGTTAAATGATCAAGACCAAGCTATGAGAAAAGATGTTAAGGAACTCTATTTTGCACTGTGCTTCATAGCAGAAGAATTTAAACCTACTCCTCCTCCTCCTACACCTCCAGCACCGGCAACAGAAGCTTACTATAGCCATCGTCCTGCAGGCTTGCCTGATATCAAACTTATAAAATTTGATGGGCAACGTACTGCATGGAAACAATTTAAAGACACTTTCGAGTCAATAGTCATTCATGCACCAGGTTTAAGAGACATCGACAAGTTTCATTATCTCAGAACGTCTCAAAGGTGCTGCTAGTGCTAAAATAGCGCAATTGTCAATGACAGCAGAAAACTTTTCTGTGGCCTGGAAAATCTTAACAGATGCTTACGATAACCCTCGAGTCCTGGCCTCAGCATACTTGGACCAATTGTTAATATTAAGCACTGACTTTTAAACCTTCTACAGAACAGCTGATCGAAATCACTTGCCAAATAGCAGAGAGTGTTGAAGCATTTAGGCAGATTGATATACCTAATAAGACTGAGTTTCTTCTCTTTTATCTTGCACGTCGAGTTCTAGATAAGCATACTAGAGAGGCTTTCGAATTACAGTTAAGAAATTTAAATACTTTTCCAACATATGATAACTTAATTACGTTCTGCAACATCGAAGCACCGCTGGAGAGCTGGCATCAGGAATCAAGGCGCCATCATCAGTGGCTGACATTAATAACAAGTCTTCAACTTCAAACAGGGGAACTTATCAAAGAAGACCTAACTACTACTCGAATAAGGACACTAATAAGGAAAGATCTTCCCTTTTGATAAATTCAAATAATAATAATAATAACAGCTATAATAAAAATAATAATTCTAATAAAGAGCATAATAATTCGTCTTATCAAAATCGACCAAATGGTAGATATAACAAGAGACGTACTCCTTATCACACTCCGTTTCCTCCATGTCCAATCTGCACAGAGGGAACTTACTATCATCCTCCAGCCCGTTGTGCTAAGTTTCAAAACATGACGGTTGATCAGCGCAAAGAAGCTCTTAAAGAGTGGAGAGGGTGTTTTAATTGTCTTTATTCATCCCACTCGACTAAGGATTGCAAGGTAACAGGAACATGCAGATTTTGCAATAGTAGAACACATCACTCTACTTCATAAAGAAAATAATTCTAATAGCCAGTCCAACTCTGCTAGTACAAGTGTCAGCTGTCACGGTATGCTCACAAACCCATCCACACAAGTTTTATTAGGAACTGCTGTGTGCTATCTCAAAAATGCTAATGGTGAACTGCATAAGATCAGATTAGCCTTAGACTCCGGCAGTCAGTTTTCTATCATCACTTCTAGTGCTGCTGCCCGCTTAGGACTAACTATCAACAAATGTGACATCAAAATACTTGGCATTGGTCAAACGCCCTTTCTAGGTTTCAAAGGCAAGACCAGCTGCCATCTTGTTTCTTCTTATGAACCTTTCGAACTCTCTTCTTCTGTACTCGTGATGGATGCTATAACTACAATGTTACCTAGTGTTCCTATGTCGTCACTAGGAGCCTCATATGAAGGTTATCATTTAGCAGATTCTAACTTTGGAGACCCGCGCCCCATTGATTTTCTTTTGGGTGCTGATCTATTTACCGATGTATTAACCGGAGATGTTATCACCATAAAACAAGATCTACCTAAATTAATTGGAACAGTGTTTGGTTATGTTGTCATGGGGAAAGTTACGAATTTAGTTCATGTTAACCAACTTCAGGCTTTATGTGCAACTATTCACGCTTCTTCAGCACAAGCCTCCTTAGAAAAGGACTTAGAAAAGCTATGGGAGTTGGAACATTTTGAGCCCCCAGCTACAGGACTTGCTGACCCTAATGACGTTGCCTGTGAGGAGCACTTCCAAAGGACACATTACGTTTACCAACCGGGCGTACGTGGTTAGATTCCATTCAAGGCAGATCCTCCTAAGCTTCCTTCGAATAGGTGGATTGCCATGAAGAGATTTTCTAACATTGAAAATAAACTAATAAAAAATAATGATCTTAAAAAACTTTACGACGATTTTATGCAAGAATATATAGAGTTAGGACACATGGAAATGACTACTGAGACTGGAGAGTACATTATTCCTCATCACGGAGTTGTCAAAGAAGAAGGCGAACGCACCAAGATTCGAGTCGTATTCGATGCTTCTTGCAAGACCTCTGCTGGATCTCTAAATGATTTTCTGCACACTGGACCAAAGCTTCAGAACAATATCGTTCATATTCTTTTAAATTTTAGGTTACACAACATTGTCTTTACTGTGGATTTAGTAAAGATGTTTCGACAAATAGTGGTTGACCCTCAAGACAGGAAATACCAACACATATTGTGGAGATCTAATCCTGAAGAGCCTGTCGAGGAGTATGCATTAAACACAGTTACTTATGGCCAAGGTCCTGCACCATACTTAGCAATAAGATGTGTTCAGCAACTTAGAAAGGACGAAGGTGACAAATTTCCATTAGCAGCGAAGGCAATAGACAACGATATGTACGTCGATGACCTGGCGACGGGATGTTCTACGCTAGAACAGGCTCTAGAACTTCAGGATCAGCTGATAAAACTCTTTCAACTCGGCTGCTTTGAGTTAAGTAAATGGGCAAGTAACCATCCGCTCCTACTTGATGTTGTAGATATTGAAGCTCGAAAGCTAAGCTCTCAACCGAAGACCATCGAAACTCCAGATGACACAGGAAGAATAAAAATTCTTGGGTTACAGTGGGACCCGGTAGATGATGCCTTTCGTTATGAAGTACAAGTACCCCCACCTAAGTTTACAAACGAGATATTCTATCAACCATTTCGCGGATTTACGATCCTCTGGGACTGCTCAGTCCTTTAATTATATCAGTAAAGGCTTTAATTCAGATGTGTTGGAAACTTAATCTTGACTGGGACGAGCAACTTCCAGATACTCTTAAACACCAGTGGTCCAATTTCATTTGTCAAATTTCTAAGATCTCTGAATTGCGTATCCCTCGTTGGGTGTGCTCAGGCGATGCCCCAACCTTTGAGATTCTTATATTTGGAGATGCCTCTGAGCTCGCATACTGTGCGGCCGCTTACTTGAAGGTTTCAGATGGAGGATATAGAAATGTTAATCTAATTCTAGCCAAAGCAAAGTTAGCACCCTTAAAGAAATTGTCTATACCGAGGCTCGAATTATGTGCAGCTCTACTTGCAACTAAACTCCATGAAATTCTATTTAATTTTTATATCAAACTTACCTTCGACACCCAAGATTAATTTCTTCTCGGATTCGACTATAGTTCTTGGATGGCTAAACACTCCCGCTTTCAACTTAAAGACTTACGTGGCTAACAGAGTCACCAAAATTTGGATTCGACTACCCTTGACCAATGGTCTCATGTAAGGTCAGAAGATAATCCTAGCGACCTTGGTTCAAGAGGACTTACAATTGACAAGTTGATAAATAACGATTTGTGGTTTCACGGACCTAGTTGGGCGTTATCTAACCCGGAGGAATGGCCAGTGACACATAATTCAAATCTTCTGAATGACCTAGATACTCTTCCTGAGTGTCGAAGTGATCCTCTAGGCTTAGGAACCACTCTAGTAGTGACTGAGGAATGTAACTACTTGTATTCTTTCGTTGAATCTGCCACCTTTTATATGAGACTTCTTAGAAAAATTGCTCGAGTTGTTCGTTTTATTCGAAATTGCTTAGCACCTTCTCATCTTCGTATCTCTGGAGACATCACTCCTAGAGAATACCATAATGCATTATTACTGTGCATTAAGGCAGATCAGGCCGAACATTTCAATTCAGGGAAGGAAATAGTTCTGTCTACTTCTCTAAAAGGACTTCAAAGTTTTACTCCTTGCCTTGATGAAAATGGTCTTCTCAGGGTAGGCGGTAGAATACACAACGCTGACGTTCCCTATTCTACTCGTCACCCATACATAATACCTGCAAAGTCCAATCTAGCTCGTCTGATTGTACGTTACTACCACGACACATATCTTCATCCTGGACCATCTCTCCTAATCACTATCTTAAGACATAAATTTTGGATAATTGGTGCAAGAAATCTAGTTAGAAAGTACACCAGGAGCTGTCTCAAATGTAGACGTATGAAAGCTAAACATTGCCAACCTATAATGGCCAACCTACCAGTGGAACGTCTTCAAGGAAGTCGTCCGTTCTTAAAGGTTGGAGTTGATTACGCAGGACCCTTCATGACACGTACATCCTTGCGAAGAAATGCCCCTGAAGAGAAAGCATACATGTGCATATTTGTATGCCTTGCATCCAAGGCAGTTCACATTGAAGCTGTTTCTTCAGCTAGTACGCCAGCATTTCTTTCAGCATTTGACAGGTTTGTCAACAGACGTGGTTGTCCCAATCTGATTTGGTCTGATAATGGCAAAAACTTTGTCGGTGCTGCCAATACCTTAAGGGATTGGTACAGTGGTTTAATGAGGAAAGCACTCAGGATTCCTTAATACAGCATACACACCCTAATGTCGTTGAATGGCGATTCAATGCCCCTTATGCTCCTCACATGGGAGGCATATGGGAAGCAGGAGTCAAATCAGCGAAGAAACTTATCCGTTGTGCTTATGGTGAAGGACGTTTCACTTTCGAGGAGTTGTCTACTCTTTTTATAAAGGTGGAAGCATTACTCAACTCTAGACCAATATGCGCTCTCAGCAATGACCCTCATGATTACGACGCATTGACACCAGGTCATCTCATAATTGGTGAAGCAATAGTAGCACCCCCAGAACCTTCTCTGTTAGAGATAAAGTCATCATACCTTGACCGCTGGCAGTTAGTAGTGCAGCGAACACAATATTTCTGGAAAAGGTGGAGGGCAGAGTGTTTACACGATCTATTGCAGCGGTCTAAGTGGCAAAAGCATGAACCTAACTTAAAGGTTAATGATCTTGTTATTGTACAAGGAGCAAAATCGGAAAGGCATAAGTGGCCTTTAGGAAGAATAGTTGAGGTCCTCCCCGGGCCTGATGAGATTGTAAGAGTAGTAGTAGTACGTACTAAACAAGGAGAAATCACCAGGCCGAGTACTAAAATAGTACCACTACTAGAACCGTACGAAGATGACGCACCGGATGTGACGGAAGAAGAATAGCTTCTCTCCTAAATATTTTGTTAATTTGATACATATTTATTGTTTAGGTTTAAGTTAATATTTTGGAGCATTATTTATTAATTAATTTATTTGTATTTATCCTAGTTTTAATACCTACTTTCTACTAATCTATTCCTTAACCATCCTTATTATTCAATCTAAAATTTAAATATATTTATTCATTATTTCTTATTTAGTTTACACTACACAATAAAACATTGATAACTCAAAGAATAACACACATTTGGTTTGCATGCTTAGTAATTTAAACGTTCGTTTAGGTAGGCGGTTATGTTCGGGACTAGCCCTACCATTGTAGTGTTAAAATTGATAACATGAGCTATACCATGTATTGTCCTTTTATTAAGTTATTAACCTTCCCCTGGAATAGGGCATTCACTGCTAAACCTGGAAGACTTTGCCGTGTTGCTGATTTAGCATCTTTTAATTCTTTGCCAGTGTAACCAACTCTGGACTTGAATCTCAATTTAGATTTGCTGCACCAGCTAATTCATCTAGCAATGGAAGCAAGATGGAGAAAAAGTGGTGGTGATACAAGTTTCCTTTTGAGTTTTGTAATTTTGATTTCTTTTATAATTTGTGCCGTTTCACATAAACCCCTTTCTGGAGGTGAAATTTGTGCCAATAATTACATTAACAATTCAACTCTTGGACTGTGCTGTGTTGTGAGTTTCCCCTTTCATAGACAACATTCAGCAATACTGAAGCCACCTAATTCAAGAAATCAAACACCTAAATTGGAATTTTGGATCCAACAATTAACATAATCAGGTTTTGTTTTAGCCATATAATTATTCTATCTTGGAGGTCTGGTGCAGGCATTCTACTAATTCACCACGAGCAACAATCACCAAAATTTATCACCATTGCCCCATTTCTTTCATAGCTCGCTTGGCCCCATTCACTTAATTTATGTAAAATACATGGTATGGTATTTATTTGTATTCTATTTGTTTCTTTGTTGATTTCTTAGCCGTTAATACTGTTCCCGAGCTAGTGAGTTGTACTCAGTGCGGACTAATCGTGACTAGTCTCACTTTAGCCCAAACACCTACATTAGCTACTGGAAAACTTTTGTTAGCTAAGAATTTTATCAGGCTATTTTATAAAGCTCTTTATACAATACGGTCTCTGTTCTGGTACCTGTTATTCGTGTTAAGGACAGAAGAAAGCTAAAAATGAAAGAATGGCGAGCCATAAAAGACATGACTTTAATTAATAATACAAAGGATAAAGGAGTTAAAAAAAGTTTAAAAAAAGTAAATAAAAGTAAAAAAAAGTAAATAAAAGTAAAAAAAAGGTAAAAAAGTAAAAATTCATTTCATCGTGCAGTACTCTAATCAAGTATACGAGTACACACTTTACAATGGTAGTATTATACACATAATACCACAGCAAGAGGCATTCGGCATCTTAGCCACGCCGCAGCACATGATCTTTGTCTCATTACTAGTTTATTTAAGTAGCATACTCCACGATATAGGTGAACTTTTTAATTTATTAGTTTCAAAACGTGATTATAGTTT